>JBBPTP010000076.1:0-42740 GCA_038094195.1 Pulveroboletus aff. carminiporus | reverse complement strand
GTGACGATTAATAAATGCAGGAGTCGTTGCTAGCAACAACTTGATTCGTTACTCGAAGAAACTGGTGCGACACAACCGCTGATAGTGAGTGAGTGGCTTGTGCAATTTCAAGGTACAACACGAAGGCAGGGTTATGCTCGAAGCATTGAGCAGGTAATGTCTGGGGAAAATTTGACACTAGTTTCAAGTTTGACATGCATAGTGGTCACGGTCGGCATAGCCCGGACGTCGGCTACTTGCCTAATACAATCTAGAGGATACACAAAGGCGGTTTGCATGACTCAGTCGCTCTGACAAGTACGTAGTATTGCAGGGTATGAGTGTCGACTTTCGTTTTCCGTGGAAGGTAAATGTGACGCTGGCTTCGCTCGTGGATAGATCATTACGTAATTACATAATTCCTCGCAGACATGACTAACTTGAACTACCCCTTCCCAATTGCGACACGTGAAGGTAAGAGGATATTATATAGTGTTTGACACTTCATCGGTGGCTCAAGTGGGCATTGTCACCGCATTCAGTGCCTATGATTGGCTACCATTTCGGTCTATGGTGGCTTTATCAAGAGGAGCTTGATTCGTCGATCCTTGCTCTTGTATCCGGCCCATATACGCTGCGGTTAGGGGTAGGTTTAAGGTTTGGTGGAGGATCCGGTGAAACCGGAATTAAAAGAAAAAAAAAAAAAAAACAGGAAACCACGGCTCTTAATGAAGGGCCCTGCAATGCTCTGATTACCGAGCGATTCGAAGCAATGGTCAGTGGTGGTAGGAAAGGGGCATTCAGCCGACGGAACAGAACATCAATACGGCCATGGAATGGTCAATGATTCAGACGGCTTAGCTTCCATGTTTTCGTCGAACTTGATTTCATAGCCAGGAATGTCTGCTACAGATTAACTGCGCAGCGCAGTCCCCTTTAGCAACTTGGAAGTGGACAGCTCGGGAAACCCATTTTTACATCACCAAGTCACACCAGGACACGACTCCGTTGTCGAACAGCATCTTGTATCCATTCTCCCGTTCATCCCCGACCCACTTTAATCGGCACGTGTGATTCCGCACCGGTCAACGTGTTGCGCATGAAAGACTAAACCGCCCTCCTTTCGGTGAATTGGCTTGTTAGTTGATTGGTGCTGGGAGAAAGGGAAAGCCTTCCACTTATTTAAGGCACGCTGCAATTTCTGACTTTGGTACATCCAAACTAGATGTATATTCAAAGGAACAGAACACAGCTTCGCAGAAGGGGATGTCAGTGGGTGAGGGACACCCGCTACTCTTAATTCCCGTGCCCAGACTGTAAATTCCCGTTCCTTGGTTGCGGAAACGCAGCCACGATAATTCATTCCGTACATTCACAGCCTTCACATTCATCCCCCGACTCGGACGTAAAGCGGTTCTTAAGCTCCTTGTCCCTTTCGAGAGGTCGGGGTTTCCCATCCTCCGGAACTATGCTGTCAGGGGTTCCGCATAGGTTTTGTCATCTGACGGTCGTGACAAAGAAATGGCAAGCTCGGATGACAAAGCCACAGGACCCACGGAGGCCAGTGGATGTAACAGCGAACAAGGAGGCCTGAGGGACAGCACCAGCGGCAACTCTCAACTAGTCGCACTGATTGAAAATGTGGTTTGATATGGTTGTAACTCGACTGTGTGACTCTACATGTTGACTTGTTAGTACTGGCCCTTCTAGTCCACAACACGATGGACTCATTAGCAGGTGTGCGATAGGTCGTCCCGTTGTGCGTCATGAGTCGCCGGGTTTGAGTCGCCGTCTGACCACGTTCCGAGTAATTTCGACTCGCAGGTGTGCCGCTCATTGCATCCACCTGGTCATCTCGTAGACCATCGCTCTCGTCGTTGTCGCCATCGCTATGGCTCTCCCTGATCGCCTTTGGTGGCTCGACTTCTCCTACAACATTGTGTAGTAAGTTTACAGCGCTCGTCCAGCCCATCTTTAGCTCTCTCAGGTAAGTCTCCTCCGCCTCTCGCTCTGATTATGGCGTGGTAATCTTCTCCCCTCGATTTCGACATTCGAGAGTTTGTGTGTTGCACGGGTTCGTCGGGTCACTCGGGCGAGTCCGTCGACGTTGTTTCGGGTGCTGAGTGCTGATGATGGGTCATAGTAGTATGAGCTGTGTATAAACCTCAGATGGTTTCCACTCCATGTCTAAATTGAGCTTAACACATCTTATTTGGCTTTCACTACATTTCAGAACTCAACATAAAAGCCACTGCCAAGCTTGATTTTTGTCAGAGAACAGACTATTGAGTTTTCTAATATTTTGGAGTATGGTATGATGACACTAGACAAAGTTTGTAATTTGACAAGTTGTCATAAGCCTCATTTAGATGCATGTAAATTTACTGATGATGTGCATCAAGGTGCACTTCTAGGAATATCAAGAAAGACTTTCACTGCATTGTTGATATGCTACTGAAGTACCACTGGAAAAACAATGTGCTAATGACATAATGACTATTAAGTGAGTCTAAGACTAGACAGGTGGGTTGAACTTTCCATCCTGACTGTATATATCATACATCATGACCTTATGGATTATGAATACTACTGTTACAAATGCTTGTTTTGAAACCTAACTTATTCAAACTTCAATTTATCTCCTCCATAATTATTATGTATGATTCTTTACCTGCAGTCACATCTGTCACTTCTATGTTTCTCTTTACAGATAGTCTGCTTTGGTATCCTTATGCAGCAATGAATATATTTACTTTTTTTTCTAACTTCTTTACACCTAACCATTATATCTCTCTAGACTGTTCTTGAAATGACTAACTCACCGAAGGATCAGTAGTTTGAACTATAAGACAATAATGGTGAACCTGAACCTCCTAGCAAGTAGGAAAACTCCAAGAGGACAAGACTAGTGTCCTCTAGAGCTGGAGGCATCCCTTATATACTATTCTACAGTTTGTACAAGTGTATACTACATTTAAGATATGCTATGCTAGGATATTGCATGTATACTTCATGTTATATATGTCTACTAGGCTATGTCTACAATATATCTTTAGTAGGAAGGTTTCTAGACCAGTTCTAGACTTATGTGTGGCATGTAGCAAATGGTTGTGGTCTAGGGTATGTTGTACATATGTAGGGTATAGGGCTAACTGTGTAATATGAATGTAGTGAGGCATTGCATGAGGCATACCTGTACTAGAGCACATGGTAATGAATTTGATGTAGAGTGACAGGAATCCATATTTTGGTTGAGCCCTTTATTACAAACGGTCCTTTTTGCAATATTGTAACTTATTCAAACACTGACTAAAGCTCCTCCACAATGAGGTTAAACTAGCCACTCAAGTCTAATGCTTGTTGTTAGGCTTGCAGCTCAAATCAAATAACCTAAAGTTATGACATCATGATACCCTTTACTCTTTTACTGCTAAGTCTGAAACAACCCTGCCCTAAATACCAATAACACTTTCATAATTTCATGACAGCATGATGCTTGACATTGTGTGACTAATAACATTATACATTTAGATATATTGAACTTTATTGGACAGAACTTAACTTTATATGTATGCTTCCATTTCATCCCTCATGTATTTCATTACCATTACCCCTTTACCTTATGGCTATGCATTATGCTTCTCTTCCATTCTGATATACCACAACACTCATGTATTTCATTTCTGTTCCACAGCCTTATGGCTGACTACACCCTTATTTGGATAATGGACCAAATACATACAAATATGTAGTAGGGTATATAAGGACTCGAATTGATGACCAAGGGATCCTCAGTCAGATCCTCTTGGATTTTTCCCTTCACTTCTTGACTCTCTTAAGTCTATGCTTCCTAGTGGTAACCTGAAGGCCTAGTGCTATTAGGGTTGTTTCACCCTTTGTGTAGCATATGGTCAGGGGTACCTACTGCATAGCCACTATGTTCAGCAGTTTATATTTCCCATAGTTGGTCCACATATTTTGCAAATCTAAATAGACAGTCCTCTAGAGTATTCTTTTAGTAATCTGTCCATATAATTTTGAGGATTTAATATTATGGCTTTGAATTGTTATGAGGCACCAAACATGTTGAACATATGTTCAGTGCATGTTCAGCAGCTTATGTAAGCCTGAGTTTTGAAGTAGAAACATTCAAAATACACTCTAAAGATACTTCTAGCTCTAATCTAGATGTCTCAAGTGTTTTATTGATAGTTCTGGCCCTCTGTGGTGTGTAGTACTGATTTTAGGTGATTTGGGGTGATATGTAAGTACTGCACAGCCACCAAGGTGTACCATAAGTACATCAGTTAGTACGCAATTTTGGCAACCATTAGCTAGGTTCTTCTGTTCTTTATACATATATTGATTGATGGTAAATGTATCATCCTCTACTAGTCTGATAGCTATGGAGCTTTCTAGTAGTATATTATTCATATTGTAACAGTTCTCATCTCTTTTCACTTCAGATGGTTAGAGTTCTGTAATGACTCATGTGTGATGCCATTGAACATTCTCTCTCAAATCAGATTCTTTTCATATTAGATTTGTTATTTATATTTGCTCATAGTTTTCATTTTGTTCTCTTTGGTTTCATTTTTCACTTATCTAAGTCAAGTCAAAGATCACTATTTAGGACTGTTTCTCATGTATCTACATTCTTCATTCTTGACCTTCTAAATACCACTGTTCTTCTCTACTCTATAATCGCCCTCTACTCTTTATTATATCAGAATCCAAGCTATTAACACTGAATAGTCTTGTCTTGAGTCCTAGTCTCTGCTTGAACCTCTGCTCATCTAGTTGACTGAGCTATCTAAGTCTTGTATGTTGGATTGACATAACAAAAGATCAAGAGTCTTCTTCTGTCCCTTCTATAGGACATCATCTAGTCTAGCCACCACATTCAGAAGATCTTTCATTAGCAAATCACTGAGTTAGTGTATATAATTGTCTAGCCCTATACAGTAGCTACAATCAATTACAGCACTATATTAAGGGTTCCCTCTGTACAGTGCTATAATTGTGCTATCACAGCATTATGCAAACTGTAATGCTGTGACAAATTTTATAGTTATCCATCCTGGCTAAGACTAAAAATTTTGTACACACTGTATAGTACTGTTACAATGCAGTATGATATCATACTGTATTATAGTGCTGTAACATTACTGTCCTGCTATGTCTCTATTCTATTGTATAGCATTCCATAGTAGCATAACAAACATATCTATTCTATATTATATGAACAAAATCATTTCATAGAAAACAAATATGATAACTATTAGTTTAGGTATACAGTATAGTCTTTTACCTCTCAGACTATATCAACAGAATGCTGTGCCCTACAAAGAAAATTAGTGATGTGAACAAGGACTTGAAAACAATCTTATATGCCAGTTTTTGCCTAGCTGGTTAGTATGTATCTTTTGAAGTTTCTTTTCATAATACTTATTGCACACAACTTAATCCATTAGATTGTTGAGGTGTTGATAGGCATCTTCAACTTTAGTTATGTTAAGTAGTATTGGTTTGTTCTCACTGTAGAGCTTGTATGTTGAGAGAACACTTTAAATCTTGAAGATATATTAGTTAAATTAGTTCATTGTGTTCAAAGATATATAATTACAATAACTCGAAGAAGAGCTACCTTTGGCATGCATGCTTGAAACTCTGGAAAGTAATATAGTCACTTGAATCTAGTACTATAATAGATTGTAAGACATGATTTTTTGAATGCAGGATGAGCAAAGTTTCTGACTTTTCTCTATCAATCAGTATTATAAAATAAATCAGAGTCTTGAGGAATGAGAATGAACAATATGTATATCAGAAATATACCATCTATATCAAAAGTCCAAAAAGCATTCCAATGGTATTGATGTTTTGGAATGGTTATATCTCACCAGTCCCTGAGCCAAATCACATGACCCAGGATCGATTTGGTAGCCAAGAGTATGTACTTTCTTTGTTCTCACATAATCTAAGCAAAATTCCCACAGGTTATTGCAGTGCGCTTCATGCACTACATTTTAGTTAGTTATTGGAATGCTTTTTGAAGTCACTGTATACACATGTGTCTGGTGCTCTATGTAGGAACATTGTGTTGTATTTGATATGGACTATAGTACAAATGGCTTGGCTGTTTCCAAGTTATATAATCATTTAGATAAATTGAATCTCAACACATATCTGCATCTCAATCACTGACTTCATCATGCACTGAGGTGAGATCTGTCTCTTCATATATTATACTTTGTACTTACACTATGTAGTATACTTCTACAGGTGTGGAATATACAGTCACTGACTTTGTTGTGCACTGAGTATACTTCTATAGGTTATGAGCTTTGCACTCTAATTGTGCAAGGACATCTTTGACTTATGCATACATCTAGTAAAATGACATCTACTATATCTGAGGAAGTGAAGCTGCCAAAGCTAGATGTATCTGGCAAGGAGTGGACTACCCAGAAGATCTAACTTCAGCTCATTGTGGCAAGTCAGAGACTTAGCAGGTACTTGGATGGTACAATGCAGAAACCTATCAATTCTATAGTGGAGAAGTTGTCTGGCTAGACAGCATCCACCTTTGAGGAGCAGCAGGCAGTTGCTAACTATTTAAAGGACTTGTTGACATGGCTGGAGAAGGATGCAAAGATTCATCATATCATTACTAATTGTTACAAATGCTGCCTATGCAATACATCATATGTCCCAGTCACAAGAGACTTAACTCTTTTTATGATAAACAATGACTAAGCAGCTTACTAAGCACACTTGTTATTTTCTTCTAAGTCAAGTCATGTATCAAGGAAGCAAACCCTTGATCCACATTCATTCAAGTCATGCTTCTTTTAATCTCCAAGTAGAAGTTCTCATAACTTCTATTTCTCATGATCATAATGGACAACATGTCCATCATGCTTCTTAACTTCCATTCTGCCACACAACATGTGTGACTCATGCCTTTAATTTCTGAATTACAAAGATATGCCACAAGGCTATACATAGATATGTTTCAAGTCTTCATAACTCATTATGGACAGCCTCACTACTACATATGGATATATGATACTATAAACAGACTATTTACATTACAAATATGCACAAATAGATACAAACCCTCATATAGTATATAAGATGGGCCTCTGTCACTAGAGTTTCTCAATCAAGTTCTTTCATTATTCATTACTACAAGTGAGGAATATCTTGATTTGACCCTTTACTCTTTACTCTTCCTCATATCTTTTGACTTCAGCAAGTGCCAGTGCTGTATAGTGCTGTGACTCATTTGTAGTTGTTTCACTAATATACTTCTGAACTCCTTCTTTATCCATCTTGTGAATAAGATGAACATTTTTGAGTATTACACTATGCTAAGTACTTTTTTTAAGCATTATTCTATTATAGTTGGCACAGAGATATGACATCAGCTTAGTGAGCTCAAATTGAAGAAAGGTGGGAACATCCATGCACATATAGACAAGATTGTTCACCTATAAGAGGAACTGATGTTTGTTGGATGGGTTTGTTGGATGGCCAGTGTTGGACTGTTACATTGAGATGATGTACAAGACTTAGAATGGCTAGCAGTGAAGGCTAGCAAAGGTCTGAGCTATGACTAAGACAAGCCTGTCAGATAGACAGCTTGGATTCTGACAATGATATGGAAAAGAGAATGCAGACTGAGCAGAGGAGCAATCAGATAGATTGCTAAGGTTGAGAATGGTCTAGCTACTATAAGAGTGTAGCCTTAAGTAGTGACTAGTGATTGTGCTTAAGTAAAAAAGAAGTGGAATACCAGAGAATGAAATGGAATCAGTCTGGTAAGCAGGATCACAAATCTGATATAAATAGAACCAGATTTGGGAGATATAGTCTGATGACATCACACACATGTTATAGGACTCTGACTGTCAGGAATAGAAGGAAGGAAATGAAGTGGTCTTAGAGGATCAGGAGCTTCAGGGCAAAAGGAGATAAACAAAGGAGAAAGAATATGTATCCAGATTGAAGTATCCTGAACCAGATTGTCTGTGAGGCAAAAGATAACAGCAATAGATGTGAATGAAGGTATAAAATTGTAACATGGACAATGGCTTATTCAACATTATATATGTATCACTTTCATGACTGACAACCCTAGTTTGGCATTTCTTTCATCTATAATGCATTTGCAGCAGAAGACTGTCACCTCTGATGAGTTGATGGACATTGTACTTGGAAAGTATAATCAACTTACTCTGCAGAATGGAGGCAAGTCCAAAAAGGGTAGTTCTAACAATGCTGCATTCAACACTGATGTGTTGAAGAAGGGGATGTGAAAGAAATTTGCTGGTTCCTGCTTTAACTATGATTGGACTGATGATAAAACTTAGAAATACTACAAGGAAGGTGGTGGCAAAGCTGGCCAAGCTCCAAAGGGATGAAAGTCTCATAATAAGAAGTCAAAGAACAAGGAAGGAAAGGATGTGAAATCTAGCTCTTCTGTGAACACTGCAAGTCAACCTGACTGTGCATGGTTGGCTATGTTGGAGTTATAGGCCAGCATTTCTTATTTGGCACACACTAAGAGGATGCTAGAACTGTATGACAGTGGTTCCTCACAGCACCTATCTCCTTTCCATGAATGTTTTGTCAATTTTGTGTCAATACTGCCCAGGTCTATTTATAGTGCTGACAATGGAATGTTTGATGCTATCAGTCATAGAGATCTGCTGATATATCTGCCAAATGGTACATATCCTTTTGAAGGATGTTCTATATGTGCTGAGTATGCAGATCACTCTTGTCTTGATTAGCCACATCACATGTGTGGGATGTCATACAGTCTTTGATGGTGATTCTTGTCAGATCTTTGATGACCAGCAGAAGCTCTTGGGTCAAGTCAGCATCTCAAATGGACTATATAGGACATAGAGTATCTATCTGATTTCAACTGATGCAGCTGCAAAAGGTGATGAGCACATCTCAATGAAGGATCTCCACAAATGGCCCTCCTATATCAGTGTTATGGTCATTCATGACATGCTAGCAAAGGGGATGATCACTGGTGTCTCATTGGACCTTGACCATGCCACCATGGGCCATTGTGAAGCTTGTAAATATAGCAAAGCTGTGTGTCAATTCATTGATAATACTTGTGAGCCTGTGAGGATGGTCATACTGGATGATGAGATATATACTGACATTTAGGGACCCTCTCTTGTCTTGACTTCTAATAAGCATGGTTTTTACAGTTTGTTACAAATGCTATCTAATGTAATACCTCGTCCTTCAGGACTTAACATCTTTGCATTGAACCAATGACTAAGCTCACTGACTAAGCAGCTTACTAAGCATGCTTGCTTTATTTTCTCAAGTCAAGTCACATATCAAGGGTAACAAACCCTTGATCCACTTTCTTTAACGTCACACTTCCTTTTCATTATCATCTAGAAGTCCCTTGACTTCTATTCTCACGTTAATAATGGACAACATGTCCATCATGCTTCCAAGTTCCATTCTTCCACACAATGTGTGTGCAACATGCTATTAATCTCTGTATATTAAAGATATGCCACAAACCTATGCACAGATATGTTCCAAGTCACAAGGACATGTCATGCACAGCATCATTACCATTTAGGGATATATGTTTCTTAACATAGACTATTTACTTACACAAATATATACAAATAAGTACCAACCCCATGTAGTATATAAACCTGGGTCTTTGACGCAAAGTCCCCAATCAAGTTCTCTTCTGACATCCATCACTACAAGTAGGGGATTCCTTGATTCAACCTCTGTACTATTCTTCTCTCATTCCTGAGACTTTGATGACTAGCAATCCTGTATAGGGTTGTTCTTTAGCTTGTAGTTGTTTCATTAGAACTTGATTCCATCAAACCTGACAATGGTCTCATTTGCAAGTATGTATCCAAGAGCTATTGCTTTCTAACTTCACAAAAGTAGTGTATGGAGTCTCACATGCCTGGCTAAGTGCCAAACTCCTCATTAGAAAGCTACTCAGCTGTGTCATCGGGGCATGGAGTGGAGCAGCTACTTCAGTCCTTCGACAACATCGCAGAGCACCTTGACCAAGCTTAGAGGTTGCTAGAAGAAATCTTTGCCTCTCACAGTACATCTCCCCTCCCTTCAGTAAATCCTTTGGAGCTAGCAACTCTGGAAAGAAACTTTGGGTTCATCGACGAGTGGCTACTAGATATACCTGCCCAAGTAGCAAGAGAGTTTTTACCAGACGAGTTAAGAGAAGGGCAGGTCAGAGAAACCTCACTGCTAGCTATAAGGCAGCTGAAGAAGCAATGTACCAGAAAAGTTTATTGATATGATTACAGTAAAACAAGAGTCAAGGACTATGTCATACCTAACCAACGTCCATACTTACGCCCATCCTCATACTTACGAAAACTATACACCTATCCATACTAAGTAATCATGGCACAAGTACTAGAGTTAAATGTAGAAAACTGGGCCAACTTGTTGGCATCATTCCAAAATGCAGTAGAAAGAATCCAAGCCATGGAAAATGAAAGATTTGCCCTGTAAGAAGCACTCACTAGAGCAGAAACACAGTTGGTTACCACAACCGAAAATGTGGAGCAAGCAGATCAAAGAACTTGAGAGCTCATGGGGGTCTATACATGGGCAACTGGGGGAGATCAAGCTGCTGTGGGACCACAGGCAGGGAGTTTGTCTAAAGTCAAAATTTTTATGAATCCAGGCATCTACAATGGTAGTCTAGCAAAGTTTGAGGAGTGGTGGACAAAAATGAAGGCCTGGATGGACTGTAATCCCAAACAGTTCATAGGCAAATCAGACATTGATGGGGTGCCAGAACCTCATGGGAAAAATTGGACGTATGTAGTCTTATCTCGCCTAAAGGGTGAGAAAGGAAGTTTCTTTGCGGAAGTAGAGCTGCAAAAGCTCACCGCTGGCCAATCTCTATTGGATGATTGAGATTCATTGGTCGTAGAGATTGAGGGGTTGTTCTGCCCTCAACTATAGAAAGATTGGGCAAAAAAGGAAATCACCAAATGCATACAAGGCACAAGCTCCATACTCGCCTTCATTGTAAGGTGGAGAAAACTTTATTATCAATCAGGGGTAGATCAATCACATGGGGTCTATCTATTGGAAAACGCAATACATCCAGACATTCGTCTGGAATTATTCAAGGGTCGATGAAAGACAAACATTGACCAAACATTATTTGAAATCAAGAATATCGGTATGCAACTGGAAGCATATCAAATGTTTAACAAGCCTGCAGCTGCAAAGCCATGGAAAAAGAAGAAGAAGAAAGAGGCCTGAGCAGCTAAGGCTGAAACTGCCAACACGAGCTGAGGCAATGATCCCTCATGTTTCAATTGTGGACAGCAAGGGCATCTCGTAAGAGACTGCCCAAAACTGAAAGTACAATGCCTGGAATGCAAATTCTTGGGCACAAAGCATAAGCCAGGGTGCAAAAAGGCTCCAAAATCTAAAGTACGAGCTGCAATGACCTCGAGGGGGGAAGGCAGTAGTGAGAAGGAAATGTCTCTGAAGAAAGAAGAGAAGGGCAAGGGTAAGGCAAAAGAAGCTGATCCCTTTGTGGTAGTAAGAGGAATGTCCTTCAACAAAATGAAGGCATTCTTCTATGACATGAAAGAAATGGAGTTGGTAAATCACAGATGGGATTGAGTAATCAGGGTGCTTGATCTCATAATGTCAAAAACCAAGAAAATTACAAAAATAGGTTTGAAGTTCTTTCCATGGAGGAAGCCATAGATGGCGACCAAAACGATGATTTATCAAATTGCCAGAAGGAGGTGACTTCTGCTAGTCAGAAGCATGGTGTTGCTGTAAAGGACGTGCTTAATTCCTCCATCAAAATCAAGAAAAAAGATGACAAAACTAATTTTTCTGAAGAGATCTTTATCAGATCTGCAAACCTGTCCAAGGAGATTCTCCTAGATGTTAAAATAAGCTACGACAAGAAGAACCCAAAGGGGATCAAGGTGCTCTTAGATAGTGGTGCTAACATAATCTTCATTGATAAGAAATGGACCAAAAGTAACTGCCTTGTGCTCAAAGCACTAAAAACCCTGATCTGTGTGTTCAATGTTGATGGAACACAGAACAATGCAGAAGACATTATGCACTGCACAGAAATTATCATCGATTTCCAGGGTCATCATGAGAAAACAACAGCCAAAGTGATGGATCTTGGATCTAATCAATTGATTCTCAGCTACTCATGGTTGAAACAACATAACCTGGAAATTAACTGGAAAAAGAGTATTGTCAAGATGACCCGATGCCCATGCAGTTGCAAAATGCTACAAGAAGTTCCCACATGGATCATGAAGGAGGAACATGAAGAACAGGACTGTGCATGGAATGCATACTATCTCCGAGCTGTGCTCGAGAAGCCTGTTGAGAAAAAAGAAAAGACTCTTGAGGAATTGGTTCCCAAGTGCTATCACAAGTATTGCATGGTATTTGACAAACATGACTCAGAACATATGCCATTGCAAAAGCCATGGAACCATGGAATTGATCTCAAAGAATTATTTATACCCAAGAAGGGCTGGATCATTCCACTTTCCATAAAGGAACAAGAAGAAGTATCAGCTTTCATTGATGACCAATTAAAGAAGGGATATATCCTTCTTCAAAGTCATCACAAATGTCACCAGTGTTCTTTGTCCCAAAGAAGGATGGAAAGAAGCATATGGTTCAGGATTATAGGTATCTGAATGAGCACACAGTGAAGAACAATTACCCATTGCTGCTAATTTCCCAATTGGTCGAGAAGCTCAAAGGAGCAAAATTATTTATAAAAATGGATCTATGATGGGGTTACAATAACATTTGGATCAAAGAAGGAGATGAATGGAAGGCTGCATTTGTATGCTTCCATGGAGCTTATGAACCTCTCATGATGTACTTCAGGCTATGCAATTCGCCAGCCACCTTTCAGGCAATGATGAATGAAATCTTCACTGATATGGAAGATGTTGTGGTGGTATACATCAATGATCTATTAATATTTACAAAAATAGACAATGAAGAAGAACATGCCAAGTTAGTGAATGAAGTTCTTCGCAGGTTACAAGAAAATGACCTGTTTGTAAAACCCAAAAAATGTTCCTTTCACATCAAAGAAGTGGAATTCCTAGGCATGAAGGTCTCCACTGATGGAATTAAGATGGAACAAGATAAAGTTCAAGCCATTCTGAAATGGCCCATGCTCAAGAACGTCCAAGGAGTAAGAAGCTTCCTCAGATTAGCAAATTTCTATAGAAGGTTCATTGAAGGCTATGCACAAGTGGCACACCCTCTCAATGACCTAACAAAGAAAGATACTCCTTTCACATGGAGCGATGCCCAGAAGCATGCCTTTGAAACCTTAAAAAGAAAATTTATGTCTGCTCCGATTCTGGCTTATCCAGATGATGAATCAGAGTTCTGCCTTGAAACCAATACCTCAGATTATGCCACAGGGGCAGTTCTGTTGGTTAAGAAAGGAGAAAAGTGGCATCTCACAGCCTTTGCTTCGCATAGCATGAAACTGGAAGAGTGAAACTATTCAATTGCTGACAAAGAAATGCTCTTGGTGATTAAAGCATTGGAAATGTGGAGGCATCATTTAGAAGGATCTCAGCACCAATTTGAAATCTAGAATGATCACGCCAACCTACAGTGGTTCATGAAACAGCAGGACCTAAATCGGAGACAAGCCAGATGGGCGCAGTACTTATCGCACTTCAATTTCAAATGAATACATAAGCCTGGGATATCTATGGAAAAAGCAGATGCCCTATCAAGAAGAGAGGATCACAGGGTAGAGATGGAAAATGACAATAAGCAAATAACAGTCATTTCATCTAGCTCCATTAAGACGATGGAAATTAAAGATCTGGGAGATCTTCTTAGAACAGAAGTCACAAAAGCTACCTCATTGATAAAAGAATCTGAGGCATGTGATCTATGCCAAAAGAATGGCATATGCCAAGAAGAAAATGGCATACTCTATGATAAAGAAGACCAGTTATACATTCTGGCCAAAAACGAGTACATCGTCAAGGATCTCCATCTTGAGATCATTAGATTACATCATAACACACTGGTTGCTGGGCATTCGAATGCTGAGAAAACCCAGGAACTGATTGAAAGATCATATTGGTGGCCTGGTCTATCAACATTCATTAAAGATTACATATCAAGGTGTGATAGATGTGCATGATTCAAAGGAACAAACAAGGCTCCATCAGGGAAACTTCAACCCTTAGACACACCACATATGCCATGGGTGGATGTCTCCACTGATTTCATAACCGACCTTCCTCTCTCTGATGGACATGACTCAATCCTAGTAGTCATGGACAGATTCTCCAAAGAAGTAGAATTCGTCCCTTGTTCAAAAAGCATAACAAGTTTGGAAACTACTAAATTATATTTGTTTCATGTTTGGAAGGATCACAGCCTTCCTCACACAATCATTTTGGATTGTGGACCACAATTTGCCACACAGATAATGAAAGACTTATGTAAACATCTGGGTATCACTCTGAAGTTATCCACCACCTTTCATCCCCAAATGGATGGCCAGACAGAAAGAATCAATCAGGAGATGCAGAGCTATCTCTATATATTTACTATGGAAAATCCAGAGAACTGGGCAGAATGGTTGCCTCTGGCATAATTCTCTTATAATATTAAGAAACAATCAATGATGAAGATAAGTCCCTTCAAAGTCACACATTCATATCTACTAAGGATGGGATTTGAACAAAGAAAGACAAAGGCTCCAGTGGCCAAAGCAATGGCAGAAAGAATTGAGAAAATATTAGAAAATACACATAAAAACATTGATGAAGCAAAAGAAAAGATGAAAACACAAGTGGATAAGCACTGATCTGAGACACCAGAGTATAAGATTGGAGATAAAGTTTGGCTCAGCACAGAGCATCTCTGACTCCCATGAGCATCATGTAAACTTCAAGAGAAGTGGATCGGTTCCTATGATGTCACTGCACTGAGGGGTCCTAATGCATGCAAACTCCACTTGTCAAAAACAATGAAAATCCATCCTGTCATAAATGTATCTCACCTAAAGCCATATAAGAAAAGGCTGCAGGGACAGGAAGCTCCAATGGCAGGTCCATCACACGTAATGGAAGATCAAGATGAGAAATACGAAGTGGATTATCTCGTAGAATCATGAATGAAGGGACAAAGGTTGGAATACCTAGTCCATTGGCATAGATGGTCTGAAGATGACCATATCTGGGAACTGGAAGGTAACCTAAAGAACACCAACAAGCAATTAAAAACTTTCATAAAAAATATCTTAATGCTCCACAAAAATTGCAGATGTCAGCAGTTGAATTTATTTGACTATTCAAGTACTATGGAAAACCTATACCGGAGGGGACCACACAACCCTTTAATCACCTGGAATGTGATTCATAGAAGGAGGGTAGTGTTACAAATGCTATCTAATGCAATACCTCGTCCTTTGGGACTTAACATCTTTTTGTTGAACCAATGACTAAGCTCACTGACTAAGCAGCTTACTAAGCATGCTTGCTTTATTTTCTCAAGTCAAGTCATATATCAAGGGTAACAAACCCTTCATCCACTTTCTTTAACGTCACACTTCCTTTTCATTACCGTCTAGAAGTCCCTTGACTTCTATTCTCACGTTAATAATGGACAACGTGTCCATCATGCTTCCAAGTTCCATTCTTCCACACAATGTGTGTGCAACATGCTATTAATCTCCATATATTAAAGATATGCCACAAACCTATGCATGGATATGTTCCAAGTCACAAGAACTCATCACACACAGCATCATTATTATTTAGGGATATATGTTTCTTAACACAGACTATTTACTTACACAAATATGTACAAATAAGTACCAACCCCATGTAGTATAGAAATCTGGGTCTTTGATGCAAAGTCTCCAATCAAGTTCTCTTCTGACATCCATCACTACAAGTGGGGGATTCCTTGATTCAATCTCTATACTATTCTTCTCTCATTCCTGAGACTTCGATGACTAGCAATCCTGTATAGGGTTGTTCTTTAGCTTGTAGTTGTTTCACAGTTCATTCATAGATAACCACACATGCTATATACAGGTCAACCTTATGTTTGCAAAGTTGAATATGTTTTCAGTAGATCTTGAGTTTGAGTCTTGGTTGAAGACTCAATATAGTATGTCAATAAAATGGCTTCATTTTGATTGTGGGGAAGAATATCTGTCTGATGAGTTCACTTATCATCTCAAGCAGGCTGAAATCAAATGGAAACTCACCACTCACAACACACTCAAGTATAATGAAGTTGCTGAGCAGTTAAACTAGACCCTCATTAAATGTATGCATATGTTATGTCAACCTGATGTACAAGACTGGAACAACTAGTGCTTGATCACACTAGCAAATGTTTGAGCTATAGACATACATAGAGCAAGACTGCTAGACAAGCAGCTTGAATTCCAACACAAGAGTTTAGAGGTGAGGGCACAGACTAAGCAGAGGAAAGTGAGATAGATTCAGAAGGTTAAGAATAGAGAACCTGTATAGTATAGAATATGTGTTACGACTTATCCCAGACTTAACGCAATTGTGTGTATCTTTTTCTTTTGTTACTCTGCTTACGAATCATGTGAGTACCTTCACGATCACATGAGTACCTTTCCAGTCATGGCATTCCTTCTTCACCGTTCCATGACATTCCATGATCTGCTTACTCAGCAGATCGTCTTTCACTATATAAACCATGTCATGTACATTTTACTTTCTTCAAGCTAGAGCTCCCTCAGAAGTACTTTCACTTGTACTTGGTAGCCTGTTTCAATCTAGCTCTCTAGTGTGCCACCTCCTGTGTGTCTCCACCCTCCACATTGATTGGGCACTCCCCGAACTTCTGGGCTACCTTCACAGTAGAACTATTCCTTGTCACTAAGTCGATACTTATCACCCAACTCTCTCGTACCCTTATCATTGTTGCTTTAATAGCACAACATATCCTTGTCATCGTTGCTCTGTTGGCATGATTCCTCGTTCATCGTCATCCCCGACATCTTTAAGAGGGCTTTGCTTGTCCCCATCCGGGCCAAGCTTAACAATATGGTCCTTAAATAGTGATCAGTAGCTATGTTGATCTAAGTACTTGATGAAATGTTATGGAAGAGGATGAAACAAGATGAGTAAGTATGAATTATGAACCTGGCACAAAGAGAACCAGATTTAGAAGACAGTGTCTGATGGCATCACACACAAGGCTATTATTGTTACAAATGCTGCCTAATGCTATACATACATTGTTCTTTGGGACTTAACATCTTTTTATGATGAACAATGACTAAGCTTGCTGACTAAGCAGCTTACTAAGCACACTCACTTTATTTCTCCAAGTCAAGTCACATATCAAGGATATAAACTCTTGATCCACACTCTCTCAAGTCACACTTCTCTTTTAATTCCTGAGTAGAAGTTCCTTAACTTCTATTTTCTATGATTATATTGGATAATGTATCCATCATGCTTCCTAACTTCCATTCTCCCACACAACATATGTGACTCATGCACTTAATTACCATCCATTTCAAAGATATGCCATGAGCCTATATACAGATATGTTCCAAGTCATAATAACTCATCATGTATAGCTTTAATACTACATATGGATATATGTTTCCTAACATGGACTATTTACATACCAAACATGTACAAATAGATACAAATCCTCTATAGTATATGGGTCAGGCCTCAGTCACAGAGTCCCTCAATCAAGTTTTTTTGTTATCCATTACTACAAGTAGGGGATATCTTGATTTGACCCTTATATCTCTTTTGCTCTCATTTCTTCTACTTTGATGAACTCCAATCCTGTTTAGGGTTGTTGCTTAGTTTATAGTTGTTTCAATTATAGGACTTCAACCATCTGGAAAGAAAAGTAAAGTAAAATGGTCTAGAGAGAAATGATGGCAGGAGAAAGAGATAAGAGAAAAAGAAATAGATACATTCAGTATTGCCTAGTTGTTCTGAAGTGGATTGTCTGCAAGAAAAAGCAAAGAAGTAGCAAGTGTTGACATAGGTAGAGGATTGTAACATTACCCCCTTTGTACAATTGAACCCCTGATTCAATAAACACCAAGTTTACTTCTAGCATGGAATTCCAAAACTTAAGGAGTAGATAGGGAATGGTTGATCCCAAAAATGTCTTCTGCTTGATTCAGAGCAGCAACTGCAAAGATACAGTCATTTGTGATGTGTCCACCCTCATTACAAAGTGTACAAATATGTTGAGGACAGGATCTATCCACATGTCTTCAGTTATGACAAAAAGTACATTGGGTTCAGAGACAAGAAGTGTTAGACCTAGCACTGGATGCTAGAGATAACTTGACTCAAGAGAGGTCTAACTAAGAAAGGAGCTCATGAAGAGTCATAACATCCTCAGACAGACTTATTGAAGCAACTACAAGTTAAACAACAACTCTATATAGGATTGCAACTCATCAAAGATCAAGAGATAAAGAGAAAAGTAGTAGATGGATCAAATAAAGATATCCCCCACTTGTAGTGATGGATAACAAAAGAACTTTATTGAGGGACTCATCATCTGAGACTCAGCTTTATATACTACATGGGGTTTGTGCTTATTTGTACATATTTATGTAAGTATATAGTTTGTATTGAGAAACATATATTCTAATATGGTAGTAAGGCTATCCATGACAAGTCATGTTGACTCAGAACATATCTGTGCATAGCCTTGTGGCATATCTTTGAAATAATGGTAATTAAGTGCATGAGTCACACACATTGTGTGGGAGAATAGAATTTGAGAAGCATGATGGACACATTGTCCATTATAATCATGAGAATAGAAGTCAAGGGACTTCTAGATGGAAATAAAAAAGAATTGCGACTTGAATGAATGTGAGTCAAGAGTTTGTTCTCTTGATGTGTGACTTGACTTGAAGAAATAAAGTGAGTGAGCTTAGTAAGCTGCTTAGTCAGTGAGCTTAGTTATTGTTCATATGAGAAAATGTTAAGCCCCAAAGGACAAGGTATTGTATTAGGCAGCATTTGTAACACTTATTTGCTAGGCAAGATGACAGTAGATTCAAAGTAGAGAAAAGGGGCTATACATGCTAAAACTATGTTTAAATAGTGACAGCTGATTTACTACAGGGCTGGTTTTAGGAGAATATAAATGAAAAAGGACTACAGACTGACTAAGCCACAGTAGAAAGCCATAGAACAGTAAGAAATCATATGAGAGATTAAAACTATGAAGTTGATACAAGAGAATTGACTGAGGAGTAAGTGTTCTTGACAAAGAAAAGAGAATGAGAATGAAATGAGATAACTTGCCATAGAGCTGATTCATAGTAGTACAAGTCATAGATTTAAAGAAGAAATGATAAGTAAGAAATGAAATCAGATAGTATGGGTTATTTTCAAAAGGATGACAGATTATATGAAGTAGAGTAGGAAAATAGAAAAGAATTGTAACAAGAAGTTTGAGGATGTCCAGGGGCAGACTGGTGACAGTCCTTTTAATAATGACCTTGCAGATGGCATTGAAAACATTCTGTGAGGGTGGAAGCTGATTATCTAGTGATAACAAAAGGAAAAGTCTAAGTAAAAGATGAGAGGATGGATAGTCCCCTTCCAATTGGAATCTGAAAGGACTGGGCTTGCTCAATGTTCTCTCCAATATGGATAGAGTATGTTTCAATGATAGTGGAGGTTTCAGACTCAGCTGATTGGAATGGAGCAGGTAAAGAGGTGATGCATTCAATAAGAGGGCAAGGGGGTACTAGAAGAGGATCTTGTCAAGGACTGTTCAGTGCTTTAGATAGGTGGATGTATTGGTTACATTTGTTTGAAGACATTGCTAAATAGATTTTACAAAAGATAGAGTATATGATGGAGGGAAGTATATTTTCAATATAGGAGTGGAATTCATGGTGATGAAGGATTGTCAGGACTTTGTTAGGTAGATTGGAGATGAGAGTGCAAAGGGGTAGTTCAAAGTTGGCTGGTAGATCACTGAAGGCAGATAGAAAGTGATATTGTTGAATTCTGGAAGTGATATGAAATAAATAGACAAGCTCATGTGTGATGATGTCTTGATCATAAAGGTGGACACTTTCTACCACACTTAGAAGGGTTTTGTCTAACAGGATCACAAAATAGAAGATGGAGATGATTATTGAGGGAAGGCACATTGAATAGACTTTTCTGAATTGTACTGGTGATGACCTCAATAAGAAGAAGAGTGGAAGGAGGACATGGATGATGACATATTTGAAGGCAACAGAAGTGACAAAGTTCATGCAAGAAGGGTGCTCACAAAGAGACACCATCTTAGTTCCTTGGACAACTTGTTACCTCAGGTTATTAGCCTTTTTATAGAAGAATAGGATGGTCCATGCATGTTTGAGGTTGAACTCAGGTTTTCAAATGTCTTTCAATGAAGGATATTACAGATGTGAATAATACACTACTAGAAACTCCCATGGCTGCCAGATCAGTAGAGGACAGTACATTTACCACCAACTAATATATATAAAGAATAGAAGAAGCTAGCTAATTGTTGTCAAAATTGCATACTAACTGATGTGCTCCTGGTATATCTTGGTGGCTGTGCAGTACTTATCATTCCAAATCACTCCAAATCAGTGCCACACACCACAGAGGGCTAGAATCTCTAATAAAGAGTATTCCTTTCATATGGTCAGATACTGTCTTCTTGCTGTGATACCTCAATGTGATCTGATATGGTCAACTTCATATTCTTCTTTGAAGTTAACAAGGTTCAGAGAAGGTCAGGGGAAATTTAATCCATGTATAGCAGTTTTTTAATATGGAAAGAGAAGAAAACTTCATGGATATGCCATGTGGGTAGTAGCTTGAGTTGATAAGTGAGTGGGGATAATATCCAAGTAATTTCAAAGGGTCCATATCACTTGAGATTCAGTTTCCTGGATGGTAGCTTGAGTTGATGGTTAGTGGCTTCTAGCCAAACCTTGTCTCCTATTTTTCATGAAGAGAATCAGAAGGTGGATTGTTATATCATGGCCAAGTGGGCAGATTCATGGGCTGCCTTCACTTTGGCTCTAGCTTGGTCAAGAGATGTCAATCTATCTTCCAATGTGGGGATGAAGGTTTTTCTGAGCAGTGAAAATGATCAGGGTTCATATCTAAAGATAGGAAAAAAGGAAGACTGCTTGGTGGAACTGTGGATGACAGAGTTATAATGAAACTCAGTGGTGGTAATGAAGTTTACCCATTTTTTTGGGTAATTGGAGCAGAAGATTCAGAGATATGTTTCAATCTCTTGATTAGTCTGTTCAGTCTGGCCATTAATTTATGAATGATAGGCTGTGAATAGGCAAATGACATAGTTAAGTAGTTGTGCTAGCTCCTTCATGAAAGCTGATGTGAACTGTGGTCCTCTGTCTGAGATAATGGTTTCATAAAGTTCAAACCTTTAAAATACAAAATCATGAAATAATTAGACTATTCTGGCAGCATTGATGATTTTGAGGCATGAAGTAAGAATTATCCCCTTTATAAGTTCATGGTCTATCATAATCATAAGTGAATCATATTCATTGAAGAGGAAGGGATAGATTGATGATAAGGTCAATGGATAGTTATTTAAAGAGGAGAGAGTGTAATGATGGAATTGGATTGAGTGAAGAGGTTGTTCAGTGTGCATTGACTTTATTTTGTTGGCAAATTACATAGCCTACTATGAAGTTATTGATAAAAGTGGATAAGTCTGGCCACCAGAAATCTTTCTTTAATGTGACTTTAGTCCAGAACTGACCATTGTGTCTGGTGGTTGGATTCTTATGTATCAACTGTACAAGGTTGTGGTAGACTTCAGGAGGTATACAAGTTGGTGTTTAAAGTATAGTTGGCCTTGTTAATATGCCAGTCAGAGAGTTTGGATCAGGAGAACAAAGGAGAGTCATCAGATAGGTTTGCAATGGCCTTAAGAACTAAGAAGTCAGATGAAGAAGAGGTTTGGATTTGACATTGAAGGGTGATATCTAAGGCTTGGATGATGATGGATTTCAGATAGATGGCAACATCCAGATTATTATCTATGGTACTGACATGGTCCTTTCAAGAGAGGGTGTCTGCTGGGCCCATCTTGATATCTGAGGTGACTGGATAGGGGTTTCTGAGGAGGTAATGCTTTTATTCATCAAAGATCAAGATAACTGCTAATAATTTCCTATTATAGATGTTGTAGTTTCATTGAACCAGAGTGAAGGTCTTTGAAAAGTAGATATATGGATGTAAGTCTCTGTTTTCATCAGTATGCATAAGAACTGCCTCTACTACCAGAAGAGAGGCATTGGTCATAAGAGTAAATGATTTAGTGGCATTTAGAATGTATAAAATGAATACAGAGGTGAAGATGTTATGGAGTTTGTCAAAAGTAGACTATTGGAGTCTCATCCATCACCATGGTTGGTCTTTTCAGATGAGGAGGTTGAGGAGTGTCATGATGTTGGAGAAATCTGGAATAAATTTTCAATAGAAATTGGCAAATCCTATGAAAGATTGGACTTCTTTCACTGATGTAGGCAGATTCTAGGTGTGAATGATGGACAGCTTGGTGAGATTCATTTAGGTCTTTTTCTGTCTGATGATGATGCCTAAGAAGTTCATGGTTAGGGTATTGAAGATGCATTTGGATGGTTTTAAGGATAATCCATGTTTTTGTAGTCTTTAGAGTACTCATCTCATATGTTTATGATGAAGTTTCATATTGTCTTTGGTGTGTAGATCTAGATCATCCATGTAAATCTTGAGCCATCATTCAGAGATCATATCTATGAAGATATAGTTCATGAAGGTTTGAAAGATGGGTGGAGCATTGCTATGACTGAAGAACAGTACTGTGGATTCAAAGAGTCCAAAAGAGGTAACAAAGGCTATTTTTCATTGATCTTTTTCCTTAATCTGAATGTTGTTATATCTTCACTGGATATCAAACTTAGTAAAGATGGTGGAGTCTTTCATGTCATTAATAAGATCAGAGACTAGAGGAAGGGAATAGGCATTTCAGATAGTATGAGAATTAAGATAATGGTAGTCATGACAAGGTTGGAGTGGTCCATCCTTTTTAGGAATAAAAAAGAATGGAGTAGCTTGTAGAGATTTTGATGATACAATACAGCCCATCTTGAGATGTTCATCTATAAATGCTCTATAGGTCTTATGTTCTGTTGGATTTAATGAATATACTTTGGCAATCTTTGGGACAAATAAAGATTTCAGTTTAACTATATGATCATAGGGTTAGTGGGAAGAGAGCTCATTAAAAGTCTCTTCTGAAAAGACATCTTCAAAGTCTTTGCATTATTCTGAGATAATGACATCCTTAACTTGTTCCTTCTAGACAATTTCTGTTGACAAAGTGGTCTTTCTGAGATTTTCTTGGATGTGACTCCTTTCAGAGAGGTACTCATGAAAAGACACAATATCCCAGATTGATCATTTCTTGAATTGAGCTATTCAGATTGCTTCTGTCTGATTTTTTCCTAGTCTGGTGATTCCAGAAATAGTTATTGTGTTGTTAGACCAGTTAATGTTCAGATTCAACTTCTTTAGTCAGGACATTCTGAGTATAATCTAGGGCTTTTTTAGTTCTATGATCATAAGTCCAAGTCATTCTGCATATCATCCAATTGTTAACCTAGTATAGGCCTTTCATTTAATGGATCTATTAGCATTGAAAGAACTGTTGACATTATGAGCTATGATAGATTGAGATAACTGTTGCCTAGGAAATCAATGTTTGGTGACAAGACTTTGATCTATGAAGTTTTCAGTGGCTCTGAAGTCAATGAGGGCAGTTGTTTCAATGATTTGCCTGCTAGTACTGAGTTTTACTAGATTGTGAAGGATTCTTTCATTCTTTATTGCTATAAGCACATGGATAAGATCTAGAAAAGGAGACATTGGGCATCCTTCTCTTTTCAAAAATCCTAGTTGTCTCTTGAAATGATGGCAACCACTTCCTTCTCTTGCTCCTCATAGCAGATTTGGAGGATCTGGAGAATTTCATTGGTAGTTCTTCCTTTTCCTTTTAGAGAATTGACATAGGCATCAAGTGAAGATAGTTTAATAGTGGTGGTGATAGGTTTGATTGTTTCTGTGATGCAGATCTGAGCTGGCTGCTTTGTAGAAACAGTAGAAGAAGTGGAAAAGGTTTGGCACTCTCAAGCTGAGTGTCTGGATTTGTGATACTTGAAGCATCAATTTTCTCTGATATATTTGGCTCTCTCATCCAGGGTGAGCTTTGGTGGAAATAATCTGGAGGTGGTGGTGGCATCAACATCCATCATATTGGAATTTCTTTTCACTTTTTGAAATGAGCAGAAGGTAGAGTGTTTGAATCCCTCCATGAGGGATTGTGCTTCTTTATAGTTGAAGTCATACTTGTGGACTTTCTTTGTTAGTCTGGATGGTATTCCTTGAGTGAAGAACTTGATCAGGACAGAATCATCAGAGACTTTTGATGTAGTGGCATGATTCTAAAACTAGAAGATATATGATGTGAAGTTCATTTTTTTTGTTGTTTTCATTTTTCTCTTCTATCTGCATGTTGATCATCTATGAGAGGGAGTCTTGGATGCAAAGGCAACTTTCTTTTCATCTGAATTATAGATATCTTTGTTGATGTTTAAATAGAAAATCATAGAGTTGATTCAAGGGAGACTATTTTCATATGAGCCATCATAGGCAGAGGGAGGGTTAAGCCTAAGACCAGCTGGTTTTGACATGGTGAACATGGGCAAAGCTGATCAACAAGGGCTAGATGATGGCAATGGACTGAAAAATCTGAAAGTAGTTGGACTAGATGACTGACATTTAATGTCTGGAGAAGAGAGAGATCTAGAAAGATTCAAAGAGATGAACTGGGAGGTAAGAAGCAGGGAGTTACAATAAGGACAAGGTGATATGATAGGATTAACTAGAGTAGAGGTTCCTATGATGCAGCAACTGGAGCATTCTGAATGCTGGACTGAGATTGACTGGGAAGGTTCTTCCTCTTCATCAAGAGGTGGTCTGAAAGATTTCCTGGATATGATGGTTGGCTCTGCAATGTTCTTTTTCTAGATAGAAGGAATGAGGGAAGATTCTTGACCTTTCATTACATTGATCCAATGTACAAGACTGGGATGACTAGTGCTTGATCATGCTAGTAAAGATTTGAGCTATAGATGTAGAGTAAGACTGCTAGATAAGCAGCTTAGATTCCAACATAAGAGTTCAGAGGTGAGAATGCAGACTAAGCAGAGGAAAGCAAGATAGATTCAGAAGGTTGAGAATAGAGAATCCATACAATACAGAATATGGTTCTTAAATAGTGATCAGTAGCTATGCTGATCTAAGTACTTGATGGAATGTTATAGAAGGGGATGGAATGAGATGAGTGAGTATGAATTATGAACCTGGCACAAAGAGAATCAGATTTAGAAGACAGTGTCTGATGGTATCACACATGAGGCTGTTATAGGACTCCAACCATCTAGAAAGGAAAAAAAAGTGGAACAGTTTAAAGGAAAATGATGGCAGGAAAAAGAGAAGAGAGAAAAAGGAACAGATACATCTAGTGTTACCTAGTTACTCTAAAGCAGATTATCTATAAGGGAAAGCAAAGAAGTAGCAAGTGTTGACATAGATAGAGAATTATAACAGCATACAGTTTTACATACAAGCAGTTTATCAAAAGTTTTGTGGAGTGAGACACTCTTGCATGTTGTGTGGATGAAAAATCAGTCTGCCATACATGCTCTAGATGGCAAAACACCATTTGAGATGGTATATGAAATGAAATCTGATCTCATAGACTTACTGGTTTGGGGCATCAAGTGCTGGATTCTTGACCATTCAGGCTCAAAGCTTGATGATCAGACTCAGGAGGGACAATGGATTGGATTCAATGCTATGTTTACAGTACATCAGATCTATCTACCAGGTCATCACATCATTATTGTGGAGTGAAATGTTATATTTCAGTGTAGTGACAGTGATGTTATTGTCTAGCCTGAGGAGAAGCCTACCAAACAGGATACAAAGAGTTAGCCCAGCAAGCTACCAGTTCAGCATAGCACACCTAATAATACACCTGATATCCAATCATCACAGTCATCAACATCATCAGTCTCCTTGTCTAGTCAATCTGACTGCTTGAGCACTGGTTTTGAAGGCCTACTGGATGTCATTCTGCAAAGATCAACTTGTCTGCACATAGAGTCACCATACTTATACATGCTACACAGTAGAGAGGGGACTTATGATGGTAAAGAAGTTCCTCTATTGCCTTCAGATGTCCAACTGGATAGTGAGATAAGTGGGAATTGAGACAAGGCCATAGATGGTGCCTGTTACAAACGCTGCCTAATGCAATACCTTGTCCTACGGGACTTAACATTTTCACGAACAATGACTAAGTCTGCTGACTAAGCAGCTTACTAAGAACACTCGTTTCTTTCCACCAAGTCAAGTCACGTATCAAGGGCGTAAACCCTTGACCCACTATCCTTTAACGTCACAATTCCTTTTTTAATTACCATCTAGAAGTTCCTTAACTTCTATTCTCACGATCATAACGGACAACGTGTCCATCATGCTTCCTAACTTCCATTCTGCCACACCACAAGGGTGCCTCATGTAGTTAATTACCGCTCACGCCACAAACCTATGCACGGATATGTTCTGAGTCACAAGGACTCATCACGCACAGCCTAAATTACCTTTTATGGATATATGTTTCCTAAACGGACTATTTACTTAGCCAAATATGTACAAATAGATATACACATCCATGTAGTATATAAGACCGGGACTTTGACGCAAAGTCTCCAATCAAGTTCTTTTCTGAGATCCATCACTACGAGTGGGGGACTCCTTGATTCAACCCAGTTACCTTTCCACTTTACTCTTTTGACTTCAACTTGCGCAATCCTATATAGGGTTGTTTGTTAGCTCGTAGTTGTTTCAGTGCCACTGCCACATCAGTGTGGGAACTGAGCAAGGGTGATGCTAAGGCTGTATATGCAATGCTTGCTAGTGTTACTGTGGCCAAAGATCTTGAACTGACCACCATCAACAAGGCTAGGATGCAACTGAATTGGCCAAAGTGAAAAGATGCAATCAATGCCAAGTTAAAGAGTCTGGATGATACACATACTTAAGATGTGGTTGAATGGCCTAAAGATGTCAATGTCATGAGCTATAAGTGGATCTTCAAAATAAAGAAGAATGTGGCCAGTGAGAGCAACAAGGCACATCTAGTGGCATGTAGGTTCACACAACAGTATGGTGTCAATTATTACAATACTTATGCATCCATTGCTCAGCTAGTGTTACTGAGGCTTCTATTGGCTGTTGCAGCTCAAAATGACTGGGACATTGATGTCTTTGACTTTTACAGTATATTTCTCAATGAAAAACTGGATGATAATGAGATCATCCATATGAAGCTCCCACTTGGTTTCAACAAACAGGGCTGGGATCTTATTGCCTGTCTTTGTATTGTGATTTATGGATCAAAACAAGAGGCACTGAAGTGGTACCTCTGCTTGTGTAGAACTCTACATGAACTGGGCTTAAAGTTATACAGACAGAAGCAGACTAGGGTATATTTGTTGCAATAATTGCTCAGCATATCCTCATTCTAGCTTCTCGTGTGAATGACTGTACTATGACTGAGAGCTCACTGACTCTTCTTAAGGCTTTCAAAGCTGAGATTGGCATATATTTTCACATTACTGATTTAGGTCCTATTAGCTAGCTTCTTGAGATAAAGATGACATAAGATTATGCCACACAGATGATCTCTCTTTTCCAGGAATCATATATTGCTGCCATACTAGTGAAGTACAATTTCAGTGAAGTGAAGCTAGTCTCTATCCTACTCAATCCTCATGTGCAAAAAGCCAATCTCCCAAGATGATCAGTGAGATTGCATAGATGCAAAATATTCCATGCTGACAGATAGTCAGATCACTGATATATCTTGCCACTAGCACATAACCTGACATTGCATTTACTACCTCTTTCATTTCACAGTTTAATGCTAATTTAGGCTGGAAGCAGTGAAGCAGATCTATCACTATCTGACTGATACTAAGTCTCTTATGTTGACTTTTGGAATATGAATGACAGGGCTAGTTGACTATGTTGATGTGGATGGGGTGACACAAGATCATCAATGTACAATTACTAGATTTGCATTCCTTGTCAATAGAGGGATAGTCTTTTGGGGGTCAAAGAAACAGGAACTGGTTATGCTGTCTATGGAAATATATTATAGCTATACATGCTACCAAGGAAGCTCTTTGACTTCAATGACTTATCAGTGAGGTTTTTCATCCTCTTACATAGTTCATAACTCTGTATGGTAACAATCAGGTCACTATCATCTGTTAGACCTAGTGCTTGATGCTAGAGATAACTTCAACTCAAGAGAGTTCTGACTAAGAGAGGAGCTCATGAAGAGTCACAAAGTCCTTAAACAATCTTCATTTGCTAGGTAAAATATATAGTAGATTCAAAGTGAGGAAAAGAGGCTATACATGTGGAAGCTATGGTTAAGTAGTGATCACTGATTTACTTAAGGTTAGACTTTAAGGAAATAAAAGAGAAAGGTACTGTGAATTGACTAAGCTACAGTAGAGTACAATAGAATATTATGGAAAGAGGAAAGTGCTGTAGATTAACTAAGCCATAGTAGAATGTGATGAAATGCTATAAAATGATGTAAGGGAACTATAAAGCCAATACAATAGAATTGGCTAGAGAGTAAACATTCTTGACAAAGGAAAGAAAGAGAGAACAAAACAAGATGACTCACCGTAGAGCTGAATCATAGTAATACTATTTGTGGATTCTGTTAAGCTTGACTCAGGTAGAGGCAAGCAAAGCCCTTCAAAGATATCATGGATGACAATGGATGAGGAGTTGTGCAGTGAAGGTGATGACAACAAGGATATGTCATGCTAGAAGAGCAATGATGACAAGGATATGTCATGCAAGATAAGCAATGATGACAAGGGTACAAGGAAGTCATGTGATAAGCAATGACTTAGTGAGGATGAATGATACTATCACAAAGGTAGTCCAGAAGTTCAGAAAGCATCCAATCAATGTGGAGGATGAAGACACATAGGAGACGAAATATGAGGGAGCTAGATTCAACAAGCTACAGGAGTATAGGAGGCAGTACTGGAAGGAAGCTCTAGCTTAGAGAAGAAGAGAGAAACTAGGTGGGTTTAAATAGTGAAGAGTGATTTGCTGAGTAAGCAAATCATATGACTGAATAGAATGTCATGGAATGGAGAAGAAGGAATCCATGACTGCTAGGGTACTCATGCAACTGTAAGGGTACTCACATAATTAGTAAGCAAGATAAAAGAAAAGAATACACACAACAGGAATTCTGGGATAAGTCATAATAGATTCAAGGGCAAAACAATACATAAGAAGTAGGTCCAAGTAGTATGGGTTATTCTCAAGAGGATGGCAGGTTGTGCAAAACATAATAGAGAAATGAAAGAAGAAAAGAAAAGAATTGTAACATTACCCCCTTTGTAAAATTAGAACTCTAGTTTGATGAACATCAACCTCACACTACACTAGAGGAGAAGAGAGGGAACATTGACTATAGATATTGAGTGCTTGCTCTGAGGATAGATGATTAAATGGACAGTTGTCTGCCATATGCCCGGCTTGATTACAAAATCCACATAAGTGGATGGAATAGACATGATCCACATATCCTCATCAATTACAAAAGCTGCATTGAGTGTGGAGATATAAATACTGGGAGTGTCCTGATATGGAGACATGGCAATTAGAGCAGATGTAATAGGGATAGTCTTTTTGATAGTGACCAAGCATATGACAACAAAAGCACTTAGTGATAGCTGAGGCTGGACATCAATATATGATGATAGACAAGAGATGAGTTGGAAAAGATAGGATGGTTACTCCATTTGCACCAGAAATATGATAGAACTATGATAGTCATATAGCTTCTCTATCAACTGGTGATTCCTCAATTTCTTCAAGGGTGGTCTCAGTCTTAGCAGTGGACTCAGATGAAGAAATAGTGGGAGAGAGTGGAGAAGAAGATAGTCATTGCATTAGCAATGTGGATAAGCAATGAGTGGCAGAAGAAGACAATGAAGGAGGAACAAGCACTAGTATAGGTGAGTACAAAATGTTGAAGGCCAAGTATTATTCTCTTTCTTCTGGGGCCATGAAAGAAAAGATGGGTAGGAATGTGGAGTATATTCATTCTCCAGGGATCTGTTTGACAAAGATGGTGAAGCCATGGAAATATAACAAAGTTAGTACTCAATGAGGCAAGTTATTTAAGAAAAAACACATTGGTGTTCCATATAGTGGCAGTAAATCATTGAGAGCAATGAGGGCATGGAATCTCTGTACTCTACTTAAGTCATGAAACAATTGAATCAGCTCTTGGAAGGTCATATCTTGTTGATATAGGGGAGAATTTTCAATTATCAATAATAGAGCAGGGTTGGAGAGAATAGTGGCAAACAGTGTGAGGATGTGATCAATTGGCAGAGACAATGGCTTCACTAAGCAAGTTTGAATAGATGAGGTGGTAAGAGAAGAGGATTGCAAGAACAATTGAGATAATGACAAGGGGAAAGACATAGTGTTCAAGATATTGGTGAAAGTGGTTCATACAAGGTGATACTCACAAAGAGACTGACATCTTGTACTGAACCTCAGAGGTGGTTGTCCCTTTTGTAGTGATCAAGTATCTGCTGTGCATGACAGAGATTACCTTTGGGTTCCCAGATGTTTTCTGATGATGGATAGCCTTTCCATGTGGTTAGGTACTGTCTTCTTGATGCACTGCCCCTATGGAAGATGATATGCTCCACTTCATATTCTTCTTCTGATCTAATCAAGTCAGGTGCTGGGCAGAGAAAGTTAGTACCATGGGCATCAGTTTCTTTGTATGATGATAGGAGAGAGGTATGGAAAATGTTATGTATCTTCTAGGTTGGTGGTAGTTTGAGCTAATAGAAGAGGGGGAAGAGTACTTGGGTGACCTCAAAAGGACCATATTGCTTTGGAGTGAGCTTTTAGAATAAGGTTTTGATATGGAGATTGGTCACTTTCAACCAAACCTTAGTTCCTACTTTCCATGGAGTGAAGTGTCTGGTTATCTGAGCAGTCATAATCTGTCAGGCAGAGTTGTGCACAGCAAGAGCTTCTTTTCTAACTTCATTAAGAGTGGCCAATCTAGACTTGAGTGTGGAGAGGAACATTTTTCCAATTGATGGATAAGCTTAGAGTTTATATCTGAGCATCAGAGAGAAGGAGGATACTTTGGTGAATAAATGGAGAGCAGTGTTATGGGTGAATTCAGCAGTGGTAAGAAGATCAGCCCATTTCCTTGGTTGATTCATTGTGAAGATATGAAGATAGATTTCGAGTTCTTGATTCATTTGTTCAGTTTTACATCATATTTGAGAAGTCTGGCCAATTCTCTGATAAAGGCTGAAGTGAACTGAGAACTCTGAGATGAGATGATTGAATTATAGAGGCTGAATCTTTTGAAAACAAAGTCATGGAAGAGCTGAGCAACTTCTTCTATCATAATTGTCTTTTTGCAAGGGGTAAGAATTATCCCCCTAGTAAGCCCATGGTCAATTATGACCATAATAAAATCATAACCTTTAGACTCCAGAAGATTGATGATAAGATCAACTGAAATCTGTTTAAATGGTAGGATAGAATGTGACAGGATTGGAGAAAGATTTGGTACTGTGGGATGCATGTTGATCTTGTTTTGTTGACAAGTAGCACATCCATTTACAAAGTTATAAACAAAGGTAGCCAATCTTGGCCACCAGTAATCTCATTCATGTTATAGATGCACTCTAAGCCTATAGTGCATTATGATTATGAAAGCTACAAGCACTATAAATATGGATAATCATTTCTTAAGTTTTATTTTATCAGTACTGGTTTTACTGATTACTCTTTATTTTCACATTATCACATCTTTATATGTGCACATGGTCACATTTCATGTATTCACACTTTTATGACTTCATATTGTCATACCTTTATAAAGTCATGCTTTCACAATCATCACAATCCCTATTCTTATAGAGTCACGATCATAGATGAATTACATCTGATACTTGAGACATTAGGCTATGTTCTTCCATTCTACCACATTTATGCTTCTTATTCATATTAGATCCATATCTTAGGCATATGTTTATGCTTCTCTTTCATTCTTCTTTATTAGATATACATTGTAAACTCATGGACTATACAGAATATCTCTAGATGAGACATCTATAGATACAAACATAGATAGAGTATATATACAACCTATGTAGAGCACAAGAGACTCTAACAAAGTCCTCTTGTGTATTTCCCTCTATAAGAATTATTATCATATACACTTTGTTTCTAGTCAATAAGCAAGACTAGTCAAGACTTACTTGGTAAAGGTTACCACAAGGCTAACAAGACACTTGCCTTGGACAACTACTGTTGCCTCTTGATGACTATGCCTCAGGAATTTAGGGTTGTTTCAGTTTGACTAAAGCTTTGGTACAAAATTGGCCCAAATGGCCAGTAGTTAGTAATTCATGTGAGACAATCCTAAACTCCTGAGGTATAGCCATCAAGAGGCAATAGAGAATGCCCAAGGAAAGTGTCTTGTCATCCTTGTAGTAACCTTTACCAAGTAGATCTTTACTAGTCTTGCTTATTGACTAGGAACACAAGTAGAGGAGTGAAGATAATAGTCTTATTGTTAATAGGAGGAACTCTAGTTAGAGTCTCCTGGCTCTACATGGGTCCTATATATACTCTATCTGAAATGACTAACCCACTGAAGGATCAGTAGTTTGAACTATAAGACAATAATGGTGAATCTGAACCTCCTAGCGAGTAGGAAAACTCTGAGAGGACAAGACTAGTGTCCTCTAGAGCTGGGGGCATCCCTTATATGCTATTCTATAGTTTGTACAAGTATATACTACATCTAAGATATGCTATGCTAGGATATTGCATATATACTTCATGTTATACATGCCTACTAGGCTATGTCCACAATATATCTTTAGTAGGAAGGTTTCTAGACTAGTTCTAGACTTATGTGTGGCATGTAGCAAATGGTTGTGGTCTAGGATATGTTGTACATGTGTAGGGTATAGGGCTAACTGTGTAATGCAAATGTAGTGAGGCATTGGATGAGGCATACCTGAGCACATGGTAATGAATTTGATGTAGAGTGACAGGAATCCATATTTTGGTCGAGCCCTTTGTGTAGCATATGGTCAGGGGTACCTACTGCACAGCCACTATGTTCAGCAGTTTACATTTTCCATAGTTCATCCGCATATTTTGCAAATCTGAGTAGACAGTCCTCTAGAGTATCCTTTTAGTAATCTATCCATATAATTTTGAGAATTTAATATTGTGGCTTTGAATTGTTATGAGGCACCAAACATGTCAAACATATGTTCAGCGCATGTTTGGCAGCTTATGTAAGCCTGAGTTTTGAAGTAGAAACATTCAAAATACACTCTAAAGATACTTCTAGCTCTAATCTAGATGTCTCGAGTATTTTATTGGTAGTTCTGGCCCTCTGTGGTGTGTAGTACTAATTTTAGGCGATTTGGGGTGATAAGTACTGCACAGCCACCAAGGTGTACCATGAGTACATCAGTTAGTGCACAATTTTGGCAACCATTAGCCAGGTTCTTCTGTTCTTTGTATATATATTGATTGACGGTAAATGTATCATCCTCTACTAGTCTGATAGCTATGGGGCTTTCTAGTAGTGTATTATTCACATTGTACACTATCTATATTTATATTTATGGATGTCTCATCTAGAGATATCCTGTGTAGTCCATGAGATAGCAATGCATATCTAATAAGTAAAAATGGAAGAGAAGCATAAACATACATCTAAAGTGTGGATCTAATGTTAATGAGAAGCATAGATGTGGCAGAATAGAAGACATAGCCTAATGCCTCAAGTATCAGGTGTGGTTCATCTATGATTGTAATCTCATAAGAATAGAGGTCATGATGATTATGAAGGCATGACTCCATCAAGGCATGATAATGTGAAGTCATGAAAGTGTGAATATGTGAAATGTGACTATATGCACACATAAAGATATGAAAATAAAGAATAATCAGTAAAATTAGTTCAGATAAGATAATACTTAGGAAAATGATTATCTGTATTCATAGTGCTTGTAGCTTCAGTAATCATAGGCTTAGAGTGCATCTGTAATATCATGGATGGTGGCAAGAATGGAAGAGCAAGCAGATGGAGGGATGTAGAGACAACCTTTGAAATAAAGGTGTCCATTATTGAGGGTTCAATCAGTGAGGGTAGACCTGGAGAATAAAGGATTGTTTTTCTCAAGACTTTCAATAGCTTGTAATACCAATGGGTCTCCTATGAATGAGGAACAGACCATCTCAGCTAGTCTAGTGTCAAGCACATGAATTATTACAACCTTGTCTATATATTCTAAGGGACCATTCTAAGCCTTATGACTATGCAGAACCACTCTCAACCAGTTAATGATGAATATAATGTCCATAGATCACAGATGAACACTAATACTCAAGATCTACCTATGTGCCCTAATACTCTTGATGGCTATATATATAGTACTCAGCACCTCTAACTATCTAAAATCACCACCATACACTACAGAGGTCCGGAACTCCTAATAAAACACTTGAAATATCTTTGTTATAGCATAAAACATCTTTAGAGTGTATTTTGACCATATATACTTCAAAACTTGAGCTTATGTAAGCATCAAACATTTACACTGAACATAAGTTCAAGGTGTTTGGTTTCCCATAACAATTCAAAGCCATAATACTAAATTCTCAAAAGTATATGGTAAGATTCCTAAAAGAACACTCTAAAAGGCTATCTACTTAGTTTTGTGAAATATGTGGACAAACCTTGCAATCTACAAACTGCTAAGCATAGTGGCTGTATAGTAGGCACCCCCTGACCATATGCTATACAAAGGACTCAATCAAATTATGGATTTCTGCCACTCTACATCACATTCATGACCATATACTCTTATATAGATATATCTCATGCAATGTCTTGTTACATCCACACTACACAGTTAACCCTACACTCTACACATGTGTAACACATCTTAGACCACAACCTTCTATTATACACCACTTACAAACCTAGAACTAGTCTAAAAGTATTTCTACTAAGTCTATATTGTGAATATACCCTAGTATACATATAACATGAAGTGTATATCCAATATGCTAGCATAGCATATCTTAGATATAGCATATATTTGTACAAACTGTAGAATAGTATATAAGGGACACTTCCAGTTCTAGAGGACACTAGTCTTGTCCTCTTGGAGTTTCCTACTTGCTAGGAGGTTCAGACTCACCACTATTGTCTTATAGCTCAAACCTCTGATCCTTCAGTAGGTTAGTCATTTCATGGATGATTATGAATTTGAAAACAATGGAGCTTTGTGCATTATCTTCAGAGGTATCTACCTTCAAATTTCATGACAATGCATCAGCAGAATTCATCTGTATACTGGAGGTAACTTTTCATAAAATATTGAAGTCTTGTAGAAATAGACTCCATCAAGCTTGTTGATGAGAGAGTTTATAAGAATCTTTCAGATAGGCTAGATTTTTATAATCTATGATAATGGTAACTGGATGGTTGGTACTGAGTAGGTAGTATTTTCATTCAGTAAGGATAAGGATAACAGTGAGCAGTTCACAATTATAAATATCATAGTTTTTTTTGGCAGGAATGAACATTTTGAAGAAATATAAGCAGGAATGAAGATCTTCATTGACATCAGTTTGTATTAAGATGGCTCCAGCAGTAATCAAAGAAGCATTTGTCATAACAGTGAACAGCTTGGTCAAATCAGGAATGTGAAGAATAGGAGTAGATGAGAATATATCAATCAACTGGTTAAAAGCCTTTTGTTGTAATTGAGTCCAATCCTAGAGTTGATTCTTTTAAGTAAGTAAGTTCAAGGGGGTGATGATGTTGAAGAAATTAGAGATGAACTTTTGATAAAAGTTGGCAAACTCCATGAATGATTGGACTCTCTTGACTGTAGTTGAAGGTTTTCAGGTACTGATAGCTGCCAGCTTTATGGAGTCCATCTTTACCAACCTATTGTCTACTATAATGTCAAGAAAGTTGATTTGAGGAATGTCAAAGCTACATTTGGCTAGTTTCAAAGACAACTTGTGTTCTCATAATTATTGAAGTATCCAGCAGGTTCTTTTATGATAGAGCTCTAGGTTGTCCTTAGTACATATTTCCATATCATACATATAGATCTTAAGCCACTGTTTGACAATCATGTTAGTGAAAATGTAGTTCATGAATGCTTGGAATGTAGGAGGGGCATTGCTGTGACTGAAGAAAAGTACTGTTGGTTCAAATAGATCAAAAAAGATGATAAAAGCCATTTTTCATTGGTCTTCTTTCTGGATATGAATATTGTTATATCCCCACCCAATATTAAACTTAGTAATAATTTTGATCTTTCATGTCATCAATTAGCTCTAAGATAAGAGGAAGTGGATAGACATTTTGAATAGTATGAGCATTGAGGTATTGGTAGTTCTAACAGGATCATAAAGATTCATCTTTCTTAGAAATAAAAAAGAATGATGCTGCCTGGAGGGAAGTAGATGACACTATTTGTCCAGACTTGAGATATTCAGAGATGAAGTCTTGACAAGCCTCATGCTCTTTCAGATTGAGGTAGTAGATTTTGCCTATCTTGGGAATGAAGGATGATTTCAGATTTACAATATGATCATAGGGTTGATGTTCTGGAAGTTTGTCAAAGGTCTGTTCAGCAAAGATGTCTTTAAAGTCTTTGCATCATTTCAGAAGTATAGTCTAGGTCTTTTCCTGTTGTTGCTTCAATTTTGTGGATAAGGTTATCTTGCCAATGTTGGCTCATTCTAGTTCTTTCCTGAGGAGATACTCATGAAGAGACACAACATTCCAGGGAGATTCAGATAGGTTGATATTCTGAAGGTCTTCTTTATCTGTTCTTTCCATAGTTACTAATTTTCATTTTCAGTTGACCTTGGAGTTTCACTTTCTCAGCCAGGGCATTCCATGGATAATTTGTGGGATTTTGAGTCAAGTGACCATCAATCCAATTCATTCTTTATAGTTATCAATGGTCAGATCAGCTTTAGCTTTATATCTGATGATTCTACCCTGGTTTTCAGTTCTGTCAATGTTAAGGGCAGCTAGTGGTTGTTCAAGAGGAATTCTAGGAAACTAGTGTTGTTTGACAAGGTTGGAATCAATAAAGTTTCCTGTCACCTCCAAATCAATGAGGGCAATAGTTTTGATGATTTCTTTTCCAGTATGTAACTTAACAGAGATTTGCAGGGTTCACTCATTGATTAATGCTACAAATATATGGGCTAGTCTATAAGAAGGAGATGTTGAACATCTTTCTCTTTCTAAAAATCCTGTATGAGTCAATTGGATCAACTGGTTTGGTGAGAGGGGCAGCAGTGGTAGTTGTAGTGGTGACAGAAGAAGGTGGAGATGAACTAGTTAATGCTACTTGGATCTGGGTGATGGATGATTTTAAAGAGAAGGTGACTCTATAATTCTGTGCAGAGTGTTCAACTTTTCAGCATTTAAAGTATTAGTTTTCTTAGATGCACTTGGCTCATTTAGTGAAGGTCAACTTCTTAAGCCAGATAGCATTGACATCCATGGCATATGGATCTTTGATATGAATGGATGAGGAGAAAGAGTTGGTCAAATAACAGATCCCTTTCTTGAGGTCCTCAATCTTCATGAGCTATTGATGGTACATCTTCACCTTCTCAATCCAATTCTGGATTATAGTGGTGGGTTTTTCAGCTCCTAGGATCATGATGGCAAGTTTCTAGTCAAGGCCCATGGAAAAGTCATCAATAAGAGCATGGTCTTCAGTTACTCTGACTTTAGCTATCAGAGCTTGAAACTGGGTGATATATTCTTGAAAACCATTATCCTTCTTGGTTTTAGTTTGAACAAGGCAATATAGCTCCATTTGAGCCTTGGCTTTAGAGTCAAATGGAAAGAAGGTAGACTGGAAATATTCAGCAAACTTGTTGAAGGTTTTCTTAGTGGCATTGACTACAGCATCTTCTATTTTGTTATACCACATTTCAGAGAACTGGATTTCTCTACCTTTACTTATCTTATTTAGACAGATCAAGATCTTAGTTGCATCATCAGAATAGATGGATTTGTTTACTGCAAGTAGATGTTCATTGCCTTAATCCATCAAGTGGATTCATCTGGTTTGCCCAAAAAATCTGTAGAAAGAGTGGCTTTATCTTCTGATCAGATGGTAGACATGACAATTGATGAAGGGCTAGATGGTAGACTGGATGATGGGCTAGGTGGGGGACTAGTAAAGATGGAACTAGATGATCTGGATGCAGTGATCTGAGGCAAGGGCTGAGGTGCAAGAATTCTGAAGTGCTGCAACTAGATGATGACTGGATTATTGAGTATGTATCTGATTGATAAATACATTTGGTTCTAGGATATAGGGCTAGATTGGTTAACTGGGATAATGATGAAGCAATTCATCAACTAGGGGGTGGCTGAGTTTCTGGTTGATCTTTCTCTTCACCAATAGATGGTCTGATGGTACTGGATGCTATGGTGATGAGAGAGTGATCCTACTCCAGTGAAAGGAGGAATGAGGGTGACTTTGAATCTTTTGTTAGACCTAGCACTTGATGCTAGAGATAACTTCAACTCAAAAGAGATCTAACTAAGAGAGGAGCTCACAAAGAGTTACAATGTCCTCAGATAACCTTTATTTGCTAGGTAAAATATACAGTAGATTCAAAGTGAGGAAAAAAGGCTATACATGTGAAAGCTATGGTTAAGTAGTGATCACTGATTTACTTAAGGGTAGGCTTTAAGAAAATAAAAAAGGAAGGTACTGTGGATTGACTAAGCTATAGTAGAGTGTGATAGAATGTTATGGAAAAAGAAAAGTCCTGTGAATTAACTAAGCTGCAGTAGAACACAATGAAATGCTATGGAATGATATGAGGGAACTATGAAGCCAATACAACAGAATTGGCTGGAGAGTAAGCATTCTTGATAAAGGAAAGAAAGAGAGAACAAAATGAGACAACTTGCCATAGAGCTGATTCATAGTAATACTATTCATGGATTCAAGAGTGAAACAATAAGTAAGAAGTAGGTCCAAGTAGTATGGGTTATTTTCAAGAGGATGGCAGATTGTGTGAAATATAATAGAGTGATAAAAGAAGAGAAGAAAAGAATTGTAACATCACCTTGACCAAAGATAAAAGCTACCATACATGCACAAAACATATTGACTTATAATACCATTTTATTTGTTTCACTGTTAAGAATGGTTCAATTTAATTTCTTTTTTTGTCCTAGTGGTGACATGGTTGCTGATACTCTTATAAAAGCTCTATCTAGTATCAAAGCCAAGCATTTTGCTTAGAAACTCAGCTTACACTCTTCTATTTAAGGGAAAGTATTGTATTTGATACAAACTACAGTATAAATAGCTTAGCTATTTCTGAATTATATAATTATTTAGATAAATTGGATATCAATACATATCTGCACCTCAGTCACTGACTTCATCATGCACTGAGGTGAGATCTGTCTCTTTATATGTTATACTTTGTATTTACACTCTGTAGTATACTTCTATAGGTATGAAATATATAGTCACTGACTCTATTGTACACTTAGTATACTTCTACATATTGCATGTTCAAGAAGTTGTATGGCTTTGTTTTTGATCCATTGAACTCTCTTAACCAAGCCCTTGATATTTTCAAGAGGATCCAGACTGTACTCAGATAGAACAAATCAAATAATAGTCCTCTTTATTTCACTATAGAATGTTTGAATATCATTAAAGAGCTGAGAGGGAATGTTAATAGAGATTCTGACAATAAGAGAAATTACTTACATAGACTAGCCAGTAGTGTTGTGCAAATTGACAACTTCTTCAGTTTGCATGTCAGAGTAATATATAATATGAGTGCATAAATATATATATATATAGATTTGCACATCTCTGAAATTGATTATTATCTATGATCATTTGATATATATGATTATGATTATATCATCTCTGATCTCTATATATCTTTCTATCTTCATCAGATAATATACTACAATGCCATCTATCCTTTCACAATAATGTCATTCTTAACTCACTTGCATTCTCAGCTTTTATGAATTTCTGCAGAGAATCCATGCTCTGCCTGCTTGAAAGCAGGCAAGGTTAGTCTTTCATTGATGCATAGCCATATACTTACCTTGAAAAAAAAAAGATTTGTCAGATCTAAAACTAACTGCAGACAAAGACAACTCAGAGGCAGAAGAGGTGCCAGAAATGTGTGAAGAAACATTGAACATGCTAATTTGCACAATTGGAGCATAAGAAACATGCTCCAACATTGCAGGAAGCAAGGAGGAACTAACCAGCACCTCAAAGATAGGTGAGTATAACTCATCCCATCTATATGAATGGATGATGGCTCATGTACACTATGATAAAATGAACAGGAGTTCAGTTCAGATATATTAGTTGGAAGAGATGTGTTCATCTTTCTATTGCTATTACTGTCACAGTTGTTATTATCACTTTCTTGATCTATATACAGATACAAAGTGATCTCATAGATTGTAATGTTATATATTAGTTTGCATGACTATGAGACAGATTGCATTGTCAAGTGAGTGCACAAATAGAAGTAGGTCTTGATCTGCACATCATGCATGTGACTGGATAACATTAATAATATTTATCTTTGAAAAGATTGCTACATTTGCATGGTGTGTGAGATGAATGTCCTTGTTTCTAACTGTTGAACACCTTCCTATTGATTCTTTGATGAATGATGTCTTATAGATGCAATAGTATACAGAAGATCCTTCAAAGAATCTAGGAGTATTGGCCAGAACCATACACAACACTAATATATTTAACTTCATCTACAGGCCTTATTTTTATGGAGGTATAATCTAGGTCTCATCATCAGTTATATGACATATCATATATAGTGTTATAATGCAACAACAACCCTGGATGTATCCATGAGCTTGGATTTAATGTGGATTAATGGGAATGCTTAAGAGCACAATGATGAGCATCCACTCTCAAACTCTAGCATACAATAGGAATCAATTCATTTTAGTTGCAAGATTGAAGTCCAGATAGAGAAATATTGATCATCAGAGGAAGTATGGCTCTCATGGTCCTTGGCATTATAGATACAAGAGGCCTGCTAATATTAAAAAGAGATATCAAGACTAATAGAGCAGCTTCAGAAGATGTTTTTCTGAGAGCAACTCATGCAAAGCATGATAGTGAAAGTGGAGGATAGATGAAGAAGAGGTGAGATTTTTGAGAGAACAGCATGTCAGAGAAGTCTGTGAAATGGAGGCTCAACTAAAAGCAGAATGAAAGAAAGATAAAATATTGAACAATAAATGATGAAGATTGATGGAAAAGGCACAGGAGCTGATTTGACAGTTAAAGAAGCATCACAGACATAATATGTGAGTGTGCTAAAGTCATCTCTATCCATTTTAAAACTTGCTCAAGTCCAACTTTTGAATGACATAAATGTTATGATTTCTCATATGTTCCTCCTGCATATCATACTATGATTATTTTTTGATCACCACATATCTAATGCAGGCTATTCACCACATTGTTACAATCTGAACACATACTCTACATTCAGTATGCTCTTACATTCTGGATGCATTGCATGATCATTCCCCCTCTTTTTGACAGCTTGAAACTATCAGAAATGAAATGTGCATTTTGTTAGACTTCATATCCAAAAGTAAAGCTCACAAGAAGAAATAATAAAGTCAGATAATCAATAAGATCCTTTCAACAGAACCTACAAGACAACAAAATTGTAATGAATATGTTTAAGGTCTTAAAATCAATCCTCATTCTTCTTCAGGAGATTGCTTTGAATGATTTAGAAGTCACTGGTTGAATGAATAAATATGATAAATATCCATACCTGCAAAGGTAAAAGTAAGTATATGCAATATACTCTCTGCTTTCTTGAACTCTAATTAATTTGTTCTGTTATATGCTTCAAGGAGCTCTAAGTTTATTAGATCATATTTAAGGACTTCTTCAGAAATGCAATGACCATGCAAATACAACATCTAGTCATATTCAAACAACTTATTTCAACAATATAGTATAACATATATATATATATTCATGGATACTGTCATGATGTTGTAAGCATGTATAAATATGAGATCTAGCAAATTTGCATATAGAAAGATATGAAAAAATAAACATATCCATATATCTATATATAGGAGTTACAAATTCCACCTTTCATTGATTTGTGGATTCAGAGCATGGATATTTACAAATCTGTCTGCATCAAGTGTTTTTTCACTTTATATATGTTAGATCTAGTGCTTGATGCTAGGGATAACTTAACTCAAGTGAAGTTCTGACCAAGGGAGGAGCTCATGAAGAGTTGCAATGTCCTTAATCAAAACTAATGCTAGGTGAAAATAACAAATAGATTTACTTCAGGTGACTCTCTTTTCATATCTCTTAG
>JBBPTP010000075.1:0-42816 GCA_038094195.1 Pulveroboletus aff. carminiporus | reverse complement strand
TGGGGGAGTCATGGATGGTGGCTAAGATGGCGGAGCGTGCAGAGGGAGGAATATATAAACGTCCTTTGAAGTAGAGGTGACCATTGTTTAAGGTCCAATCATGGAGGGCGGATCGGGGAAAAAGTGGGTTGTTCTTTTCCAACCCTTTGATCGCACAGAGGACTAAAGGATCTCCTGTGGAAGAGGTGCGAATTAATTCGGCTAGTCTAGTGTCCAAGGCATGGATGATAACAGGTTCGGGAATGATGAAAGTTTGGACGTTGTCTTCTGAAGTGTCTACTTCAGCGTTTCTTGATAAAGCGTCCGCAGGACCCATTTGGGTACCAGGTGTGACTTTCCAGAGGATATTGAAGTCTTGGAGAAAGAGGCCCCATCGCGCTTGTCGGCGGGAGAGTTTGTGGGGGTCTTTTAGATACGACAAGTTCTTGTGATCTGTAATGATGGTGACTGGATGGTTTGTTCCTAATAGATAATGCTTCCACTCATCAAGGGCGAGGATCACAGCAAGTAGTTCTCGATCATAGATGTCATAATTTCGTTCTGCCGGGATGAACATCTTGGAGAAGTACGAGCATGGGTGAAGGTCTCCGTTGGCATCGGTTTGCATTAAGACTGCGCCTGCTGCAATTAACGAGGCATCGGTCATGACCGTGAAGGGTTTGGCTAAGTCGGGGATATGAAGGACGGGGGCTGATGAAAAGATTTTGATTAAGGCCTTGAACGCCTTTTGTTGTAGCTGGGTCCAGTCCCATGGCTGGTTCTTTCGGGTGAGGAGGTTTAGTGGGGCGACGATGTTGGAAAAATCAGGAATAAACTTCCTATAGAAGTTGGCGAACCCCATGAAGGACCTTACTCCTTTCACTGTAGTTGGGGGTTTCCAGGAGGAGATCGCTGCGAGTTTGACTGGATCCATTTTGGCTAGGCCGTTGCCAACAATAATCCCAAGGAAGTTGATTTGCGAAATGTCGAATTCGCACTTGGGCAACTTCAAAGACAGTTTATGTTCCCTTAGTCATTGGAGGACTCGGCGAGTTCTTTCGTGGTGGAGATTAAGATCGTCCTTCGTACAGATACCCATGTCGTCCATGTAGATCTTCAACCATCGTTCAGCAATCATGTCAGAGAAGATGTGGTTCATAAATGTTTGGAACGTGGGGGGTGCATTGCTGTGGCCAAAGAAGAGCACCGTTGGTTCAAACAGGCCAAAAGGGGTGATGAAAGCCATTTTCCACTGGTCTTCCTCCCGGACGCGAATATTATTGTACCCCCATCTTATATCGAACTTGGTGAAGATGTTTGCGTCTTTCATATCATCGATAAGTTCGGAAATTAAGGGAAGAGGGTAGGCATTGTGGATGGTGTGGAAGTTTAGATAGCGGTAGTCCTGACAAGGTCGTAATGACCCATCTTTTTTAGGTACAAAAAAGAAGGGGGCTGCTTGAGGTGACGTGGAAGGCACTATTCGACCCGACTTAAGATGTTCGGTAATGAAATTTTGACAGGCTTCGTGCTCTTTAGGATTGAGGTAGTATGTCTTGCCTATTTTTGGGACGAAAGAAGGTTTCAGATTGACGACATGGTCGTAGGGGCGGTGTTCGGGGAGCTTATCGAATGTTTGTTCTGCAAAGATGTCTTTGAAGTCTTCGCACCACGCGGGTAGAACCGTTTGGGCCTTCTCTTGGTGTTGTTCCAATTCGGTGGACAGCGTGATCTTGTTGATGTCTAACCTGTCCAAGTCTTCCCTGGGGAGGTACTCACGAAGAGACACAACGTCCCAAGGAGAACTGGACAGGTCAACATTTCGGATGTCTTCTTCATCATTCCTTTCGATGGAGACTTCGTCCTTGGTCCAGTTGATCTTTGGGTTCCATTTCCTCAACCAGGGCATTCCCAAGATAATTTGAGGGCTTTTGAGCTGAGTGATCATTAGCCCGATGTGTTCGTGGTGGTCCTTGATAGTTAGGTCCATTCGGGCCTCATGCCTAATGGTTCCTCCTTTATTTCCCATTCCATCGACGTTTAAGGCAGTCAGGGGTTGTTGCAAGGGTATTCGGGGAAACCAATGTCGTTTGACAAGGTTTGAGTCGATAAAATTTCCAGTTGCTCCCGAGTTGATCAGGGCAATGGTGTTGACGATTTCTTTTCCAGTATGTAGTTTGACAGGGATCTGCAAGGTTTTCTTGTTTGCCATTGCTACGAATACATGGTTTAGACTATGAGAAGGAGACGTCGAACATCCTTCTCTACTTAAAAATCCGAGGGTGCGGACTCGGTTTCTTCATCGAAGCAGATCTGGAGAGTTTGTAAAATTTGCTTGGGGTCTTTCCCTTTTCCTTTAAGGGATGTGATGTATGAATCAATGGGGTCAGCAACTTTGGGTGGAGGAGGAGTCAAGGAGGAAGTGACTTTGGCAGAAGGTGTGGTTGGCATGATCGTAGTAGTCTGGATTTGGGCCGTTGACGTTTTCTGGGGAAAGGTGACTCTGCAATTCTGAGCGGAGTGTCCCACCTTTCGGCACTTGAAGCATCGGTTCTCTCGAATGCAATGGGCTCGCTCAGTGGGGGTAAGTTTCTTGAGTCGAACGGTGTCAACGTCCATGGCGTTGGGGTCTCTGGTGCGGGAGGTGGATGACGAGGAGGGCGAATGGCGAATTCCTTGTTTGAGATCTTTGATCTTCATTAGTTGCGTGTGGTAGGTCTTTGCTTTTTCAACCCATTCTTGGAACATGGTGGGAGAGTTTTCGGACCCTAGGATCATGAGGGCGAGTTTCTGATCCAGACCCATGGAGAAGTCGTCGATCAAGGCATTATCGTCAGTTACTCCAGCCTTGGAGGCTAGAGCTTGGAATTCGGTGATAAACTCCTGAAACCCATCGTCCTTGAAGTTCTTGTTCTGGGTGAGGCGGTGGAGTTCCATCTGAGCCTTGGCTTTGGCATCGAATGGAAAGAACATGGATTGGAAATCTTTGGCAAACGCGTCAAAGGTTTTCTGGGTGGGGTCGATGGAGGCGTCTCCCATCTTGTCATACCACATCTCGGAGAACTGAATGCCTCTGCCTTTGCTCATCTTGTTTAGGCAGGTGAGAATCTTGGTACCATCGTCAGAGTAGATGGTCGGGTTGACGGAGAAATACGCGTTCATAGCTTTGATCCATCGGGTAGACTCATCGGAGTCTCCTGAGAAGTCTGCCGGGAGGGCAGCTTTAACTTCCGATCGAGGGGTGGACATGACGATCAGCAATGGGCTAGGTGGCGTGCTGGGTGGAGGTGGACTTGGTGGGGGACTAGTGAATATGGGGCTAGGTGATCTAGGTGCGGTAATCTGGGGAGGAACTGGGGGTGCAGCGATCTGAGGTAAGGGCTGTGGTGCCAAGATTCGAGGTGTGCTGTGACTAGGTGAGGACTGAGTTACTGGGTAGATACCTGGTTGGTAGGTACGTCTAGTTCTGGGAAATAATGCTGGGTTATGCTGGGTAGATGACAAGGTAATCCATCGACTAGGTGGTAACTGGGTTTCTGAAAGGTCTTCCTCTTCACTGAGAGGTTGTCTAATAGTGCTGGGTGCTATGGTGACGAGGGGGAAGTCCTACTCCGATGATAGGAGGGACAAGGGTGACTTTGAATCTTTTGTTAAGCCTAATGCTACGATGCCTGTGATGGAGCACAAGGCAACATGTATGTAAGAGCAAGGGACTAACAGACTCGAGGAGATTCGATGAGGGGAGGAGCTCACGAAGAGTTGCAACGTCCCTTGCCAAATAGTGTGTTAAGAGAAATGGACAATAGATTCAAAGTAAAGAGAAAAACTATTAGACGCTATCCTATGGTTTAAGTAGTGATAGCTAAGTTGAGTTAGGGCCGGCCCAGGAAGACAAGAATGGTAAGTGGTGCTGCGGATTAGTCAATCCGCAGTAGAACATCGTAGAATGTGAAGGAATTAGTGACAAGATGAAACTACGAGATCGAGATAAGAGACTTGATTGAGGAGTGATTGTTCAAGAAGAAATAATCATGACGAACCTCCCAGAACTGATCAAAGGAAAACAAGGTGAGGGCGAATGGAGAGTATCAAGAGTAGGTGTTGGTAAGAGACACGAGTAACACCTAAGAGGACGGTAGGTTGGGCAAAGGAAAGAAGCAGTATAGACGAAGAAAGAAAGAAGATTGTTACAGTTGCCATGTCTGAAATCACAGATGATAAAATCTTGATTGAATTCTTCACCAAAGGAATTCCTGCCGGCCTCATTCACAAAATGTATGGAGAGGCAACCTGTGTCACTACCATTAAAGAATGGTACAAAAAAGTCCAAGAATATCAAACTCTTTATGAAGAAGTCAAGGAAATCGTCGAATCCTGACAAAAGAAGTCTACTGCCACCTACAAATCTTACTCCAAACCAGAGAAAGATCCCAATGCCATGGATGTCGACGTTAATGCCATCCATTATCCACCCAAGTTAACTCCAGAAGAAAGAGAACACCTTAGAAAAATTGGGGCTTGCTTCAAATGCCGCTGAAAAGGCCATTCGGCCTGAGATTGTCAGGCAAAGTTCGAATCCACTTCCATCACCCCTCCCACAGAAAAGAAAGTCCATAAGGAGAAGAAACCTGCTGACCTCCCAAAATTAGAAGAAATTGAAGAAGACTCAGAGGACGAAAAAGAGGTCCAAAGAGTATCCTTTAAAAAGAATTTTTAACTGGAAGGACTATTTCAATGCCAGTACCTTCTCCAAGTAAAGTAGCTGCTGTACGAGTCTCCACTACCAATATGATGATTCCCATACAACTTATCATCTCCTCACACACACTCAAAGACATTGAAATCCATGCCCTTATCGATAGTGGCATACAAATGAACTGCATTGACTGGAGCTTCATTCGAAAGCACCAGCTTCCTACTTTCCACCTCGAACATCAAATCCGAGTCCGCAATGCAGATAACTCTGTTAATTCCAAAGGACTAATAAAGTTCACCACCACCCTCTTCGTCAACATTCAGGGCATTGTTCAAGAAATGCTCTTCTATGTCATGGACTGTGGTGATGACAACGTCCTTTTGGGACTCCCATGGCTCAAAAGAGCAAACCTCATCATTGACTGGTCTGCCTGGTCTCTCTCCCTCAATGAATCCAAAGACGAATCAAAGGTCCTGTTTGTGCAATACCAAACTGCCTATGAAGCAAATGAACACAAATTTGCTAAAAAACTCCCTCCTCCGACCTGTAAAATGGTCAAATCTGAATCCACTCCTGCTCTCTTTGAGTTTATGGAATACGAAACCCAAGAAGAATTTGTAAACTGTGCTCTCCTCGCTCATGCTATTAGTAACAAGAAGACGAAAATCAGACATATCCTTCTCCCTGAATCTATCTGCAGAACCACTCACTCTGGCAATCGCTATTTATCTTCAAAAGTGATTCACAAAATCACTCATGCCACCAAACTTGCAGCAGAAGCAGAAAAGTGAAAACCCAAAAGGGAACTACCAAAGGAATATCAAGAATTTGCTAAGGTTTTCACTGAACCTGATGCCAGCAAACTTCCCTCATCTCGCCCTTATGACCACGAAATCAACCTCAAAGATACCTTCATGCCTAAGATAGGCAAATTATACCTGTTATCTCCCAAAGAATGTGAAGCAATAGAAATGTTCATCAAAGAAAATCTCTGGGCTGGAAAAATCCAGCCATCAAGCTCACTGCAAGCCTCCCCTTTCTTCTTTGTCAAAAAGAAGGATGGAAAACTCTGCCTATGTCAAGACTATCGCTACCTCAACAAACACACAGTATGCGATGCATACCCCCTTCCCCTCATAGGCGACCTTCTCAATAAACTTAAAGGCGCCAACGTCTTCACCAAATTTGATGTATGATGGAGATACAACAATGTTCACATCAAAGATGGACACCAATGGAAAGGTGCCTTCCTCACCCACAAAGGATTATTTGAACCCATGGTCATGTTCTTCGACATGACAAATTCCCCTACAACCTTCCAACGATTTATGAATGACTCATTCAGAGATATGATCGCTGAAGGATGGCTCATCATCTACTGTAACAATCTTCTTTCTCTCTTCGTCTATACTGCTCCTTTCCTTCGCCCAACCTACCATCCTCTTAGGTGTTACTCGTGTTTCTTACCAACACCTACTCTTGATACTCTCCATTCGTCCTCACCTTGTTTTCCTTTGATCAGTTCTGGAAGGTTCATCGTGTTTATTTCTTCATGAACAATCACTCCTCAATCGAGTCTCTCGTCTCGACCTCGTAGTTCCAACTTCTCACCAATTCTTTCGTGTTCCATGATGTTCTACTGTGGATTAGTTAATCTGCAGCATTAGTTACCATTCTTGTCTTCCTGGGCCGGCCCTAGCATAACTTAGCTATCACTACTTAAACCAGAGGATAGCGCCTAGTAGTTTTCTCTCCACTTTGAATCTATTGTCCGTTTCTCTTAACACACTATTTGGCAAGGGACGTTGCGACTCTTCATGAGCTCCTCCCCTCGTCGAATCTCCTCGAGTCTGTTAGTCCCTCGCTCTTACATACACGTTGCCTTGTGCTCCATCACAGGCATCGTAGCATTAGGCTTAACATCTACATGGACAACCTTCTCATTTTCTCTGATAATGAAGAAATCCATACAGAAAGGACCTGTCATGTCTTGCAAAGAATGCAAGAACTTGACCTCCATCTATACCTAGAAAAGTGCAACTTCGCCACCAAGGAAGTAGATTACCTTGGAATGATCGTTAATGAACAAGGGCTTGAAATGGATCCTGTCAAGCTTGAAGGTATCGCCAAATGGCCCACACCCTCATCAGTCAAAGAAGTCTGATCATTCCTTGGATTCACCAATTTCTATAGATGATTCATTCAAAACTATTCTGAAGTTGCACATCCCCTCATTGATCTAACCAAGAAATCTCAACCTTGGAACTGGTCCGATAAATGCCAATGAGCATTTGAAACACTCAAAAATATTTTTCTCTCTAAATCCGTCCTCCAATTTTCTGATCTTGCAAAACCCTTCACTATTGCCACCGATGCATCCAAATTTGCATCAGGAGGTATACTCCTTCAAACCGACTCGAATGGAGAATGGCACCCCTGTTCCTACCTTTCTCAATCATTCTCCCCCACAGAATGAAACTATAATATCTATGATCAGGAATTATTGGCCATTCTCCATGCCCTCAAAGCATGGAGACATTATCTCATCAGTTTCATTGACCCCATTCAAGTTTTCACCAATCATAAAAATCTCACATATTTCCGTCAACCACAGACATTGAACTGTCATCAAGCACGATGGCTACTTGATATTTCAGACTATGATCTGAAACTCATTCATGTCCCTAGCACCACCCTCTTGGGATCAGATGCCCTCTCTCAATGCATTGATCATCTTTCAAAAGATGTATTTGATAACAAAGAAACAACCCTTCTTCCCCCATCCATGTTCATCCACACTGCTAGTGCAACCCTCCACTCTATCATTGCTGAATGTTCTAGCAATGATTCCCTCGTTCTCACCACTCTCCAAGCCCTAGATAACAAAATTCCATCTCCTTTCCGTTCTCACCTCTCTGATTGGCAAAACCATGATGGTGTTATCACCTACAAAGATTGCATCTATGTTCCCCCAGAAGACGATCTCCACCATAAAATAGTGTCTTTCTGCCATAACGATCCCTCTGCTGGACACCCTGAGGTACTTAAAATCTGACAACTTATTTCTCGAGAATACTGGTGGCCAGGTTTAGCCCACTATGTACACAAATATATCAAAGGCTGTGCTATTTGCCAGCAAAACAAGGTCAATACCCACCCTATGATACCACCTCTCATCCCAATCAAATTCCATACCACACGTCCCTTCCAACAAATCTCATGTGATTTAATTACTGATCTTCCCTTATCTAATGGTTTCGATATGCTCTTGGTCATTGTTGAAACAATCCTAAACCCCTGAGGCATAGCCGTCAAGAGGCAATAGTAGTTGTCCAAGAGAAGTGTCTTGTTACTCTTGTGGTATCCTTTACCAAGGGCTTGACTTGACTAGCTTTGCTTACAAGCTAGAAACACAAGTGGAGGAGTGAAGATAATAGTCTTATTGTTAATAGGGGAAATTCCAGGAGAACTTGGTTAGAGTCCTCTGGCTCTACATGAGTCGTATATATACTCTACTAGTGTTTATATCTATGGATGCCTCATCTAGAGATATCCTGTGTCGTCCATGATGTTACAATATGTATCTAATAAGTAAGAATGGAAGAGAAGCATAAACATACACATAAGGTGTGGATTTAATGTGAATAAGAAGCATAGATGTGGTAGAATGGAAGACATAGCCTTATGCCTCAAGCATCAGGTGTGGTTCATCTATGATCGTAACTCATAAAGATAGAGGTTGTGATGATCGTGAAGTGTGACTCATCAAGAGTGATAATCGTGAGGTCATGAAATGGTGAATAAGTGATATATGACTATGTGCACATGTGAAGATGTGAAAATAAAGAATAATCAGTAAGTCCAGTACTGATAAGATAAAACTTAAGAGTGTCCGTGTTCTTAGTCCATAGTCTGTATCCATATCTGTAGTCCATATCTGTATCCATATCCGTATCCGTATTGCTTGTAGCTTCAATGCACTACAGTATAGAGTGCACCTGTAACAATTGTAGACCACAGGCTTACTAAGGGGGTAATTCTATGCCCTACCAAGAAGACTATCACTGCTGAAGGGATAGCAGACCTCTTCTTCCACAAAGTATACCTTTGTTTTGGTCTCTATGAAAAGATCATCAGCAATAGGGGACCACAATTCACTTCTAAATTCATCCTCGAACTCGGATGCCTCCTTGGTTACGACCTTGCCCTATCCATGGCTTATCACCCCCAAACCGATGGTAAAACTGAACGCATCAATCAAGAAGTTGAAACGTACCTTCGTATCTATTATGGAAGTAATCCCACATCATGGTCTGAATCCATTTCCCATGTAGAATTTGTACATAACCACTGCCCTCATTCTGTCACTTCCAAATCTCCGTTTTATCTCATGCTCGGCTATGAACCAAAAGCAATTCCCACAGTCTTTTCCAAATCTTCCATCTCTGCAGTTGTTGATCAGCTAAAGACCCTCAAAGCTGCACGATCTGAAGCACTGGCTGCCCATGAACTCGCTCACCAAGTCATGGCATCACACACATGTTGCAACTATACCCCTTTCAAGAAAGGCGATAAAGTTTGGCTAGAAGCCAAAAACCTGAAATGATCAGTTGTTAACCCGAAATTCACTCCAAAAAGAGAAGGATCCTTTACCGTTATCTCGGTCCTATCTCCACTATCATTCAAACTTCACCTTCCTTCAACGTGGAAAATTCACAACATCTTTCATGCTTCCCTGTTATCACCCTATCATGAGAACACCGTCCATGGCCCGAACTTCCCAAAACCTCCACCTGACCTTATCAATAGAGAAGAAGAATACGAAATACAACAGATATTAAAACATTGAGGTCCACCCTCTAACCACTACTTCCTTATTTGTTGGAAAGGCTATGCTCTAGAAGATGACTTGTGGATTTCTGAGAAAGATCTTTCCCATGCACAGACCCTCCTCAAGGACTATAAGAAGCGACACCCTTCAGTCCATTCTCTAAAACGAATTTCATTCACAACCACTATGCTCTGCATTCCTACTTCTGAACTCCCAGTCTCCCCCTTCGCTCATACCTTTCACCATTGATCACCTGCCCATGAGGACATGCTTGCTTGTGCTCTCAATGATCCATCTCTTGCCACTACTCTAGATTACTGCATCCACCCGGACTCCCCCCTTGGCCTTCTCCATGCCATCTATGGTGCTCACCAAACTTTATCTACTGCAATTGCTTGGTTGGAAGGTTTCCCTTCCTCCCCTAATCTTGATCCCATCCTTACCCTTCTTTGCAAATCTCATTCCCAAGTAAACCAGAAAATACTTGCTGCTGCTCACCAACTTGAGCTTACTAAAGTTGAAGAAAAGGTCCACTCTCTCCTTGCCAAATATGGTGATGCTCTTCCACCGTCCCCTTCCAAAGAAAAGAAGCTTCAAACTTTAGCTCATCTCATCCACACACAAAATGACGCCCCTCTCATTCATGGAGATCCAGACTACTACTATGCCTGTCATGGCTGCCACCACATAAGTCATAAAAAGGCAGACTGCCATCATACCAAATGCTGAGTTTGCAAGAAATTCACAGCTGGGCATGCCGAATGAGAGTGCCCTGTAAAATCTTGCTCCTCTGTCTATTCCTTCCCATCATCATCAGACTCTAACCCTGCACTACCCATCTGTCTCCCATCCCCACCTACTCCAGCACTATGGAGTCCTGCTCATAGTGAAGCAGATCTCAAATTTTCACCCAGTCATCTCCCAGCTGCCGACTCCATTGTACCTGTTGAAATGCTCCAACCTTGTTCCCCATCTGTTCATTCCTTAGACCTCACTGATGCTAGAGCATGTGAATGTAACCCAGAATTTGAACACATTGCCTACGAAGCAGAAGAACAAGCAGAACAAGCTGCTCATGATCACTGTGTAAGAAGGTTTGATGACTATGGACTTATTGATGAATGAAACAAATTGGGTTTGGAAGATTATTTCACTGATGAAGACGTTTCTGATGTGGAAGCTTGCTGCCACACCATGCTTGGTGCTGGTATACCCTCTGAACATCTTTCTAACTCTGAAGTCCCAAGTTGGGATGAGATTGACAATCTAGTGCTACGTCTAGAATTTTGAAGAATAGGTTATTCTTTGGACTTAGTAAGGGAGTAATGTTATGACTTATCCTAGACTTATCCATTGTGTGTACTCTTTTCCTTCTTTGTATGTTTACTAATCATGCGAGTACCCTTATGGTCACATGAGTACCTTCACAGTCATTGTATTCCTTCTTTTCTGTTCTATGACCTTCTATCTGGTCATATGATCTGCTTACTCAGCAGATCATCTTTCACTATATAAACGTCGCTCATGTTCCTTTTATTCTCTAAGCTAGAGCTCTCTTTGAGTACCCTCACTTGTACTTGAGTAGCCGTTCAATCTAGCTCTCCAGTTGTGTCTCCTGTGTGTCTTTGCCCTCCACATTGATTGAGCGCTCCCTGAATCCCTGGGCTACCTTTGTGGTAGTATCTTTCCTTATTACCAGGTCGCTGCTTATTGTGCGACTTCCTCGTACCCTTGTTATTGTTGTCTCTTGTACACAACAGTTACTTGTCATCGTTGCCTTACTGGCACCATTTTCCATCCTAGGTCATCCCCAGCATTTTGTTCCAAGGCTATGCTACCCTTGAAGGGCTTTACTTGTTCCTATCCAGACCAAGTCTAACACCTTCCTCTCTGCTGCTGGTTCTCACCATCATCTACCATTGCTTTTAGCTCCATTCTACTTGCTTGTTGACATTGTTGCTACTACCATTTTCTGCATCCTGTTGACAGTGCTGTTCCACTGTTCCACCCACACCATTGTCCAGCATCTCTCTTGGCATTCTTCTCATGTTTCCAATTCTCCTTTTGTTTTCCAACAGCGATAAGCCTTGCTCTTCCTCAATGCCATTCTTGTTCTTACCTCTGTTGTTGATCAGGTAACTGTTGCTATGGTTGTTCTCTTCTCACTTCATCCCCATGCCTTGACACTCCAAGTGATACTCAGGTCTTTCCAAGTCAGTCTCTCTATATACATTCAGAGAAGGTGTCAGGTGTGTAACAATGATGTGTGTAGGAAAACAGGCAGAACATCTTTGTAAGTTGGATGAGCAGCATATTTCCACCCTGCAGGGTATGTTTCTCTTTCTTTACTGATCATATTGTCTCATGATTGCTACAAGTGCTTGCTCTAGAGGATCAAGACATGGTAGACTGTATGTTTGAGGACCAAGGCCTGGATGTTGCTGATGAACCCATTATGCTCAACTGTTTGCACTTGGACAATGGTAGTGAGGATGAAGATGACAATGATGACAATGATGAGCTAGGTATCAAGGCCTTGGGTTGGTAAATGTTCTTGAGACAAATCCTTGCATAGCTGAATGTTATCAGGTGCCCTGCTGACTTGCGAGATCATCATGATCATATTGAGCTCCAAATTAGCCAATGGGATATCCAAATGCCTCATCTTGTTGAGGCCTATCTGGACTACTGTTCTTATGATTCCAGTAAAGGCTTTCCTGCTGTGGTGCCTAATTCTCTGCAAGATCAAGTGAATAATTTTTCTGGAACAATTAGCAAGGTGGAGCTCATTGATATATTTGATAAGATGAACCTTGTAAGCTGTATTACCCTCATTGACACTGTCCAGTCAGGTCTAAGACAATGCTACTGAAATGACTAACCTACTGAAGGATCAGCTGTTTGAGCAATAAAACAATAGTGGCGAGCCTAAACCTCCTAGCAAGTAGAAAAACTCCAAGAGGATAAGACTAGTGTCCTCTAGAGCTAGAGGTATCCCTTATATACTATTCTATAGTTTATACAAGTGTATGCTACATCTAAAATATGCTATGCTAGAGTATTGAATATACACCTCATGTTATACATATGTACTAGGCTATGTCTACAATATAGACTTAGTAGGAAGGTTTCTAGACTAGTTCTAGGCTTGCAAGTGATATATAGTGAATGGTAATGGTCTAGAGTATATTATATGAAACAACCCTAATTGCTACTAGAGCTTTCAGGTTACCACTAGGCAGCTTAGACTTAGAATGAGCAGATGAGGGGAATAACCCAAGAGGATCTGACTGAGGATCCCTTGGTCATCGATTCGGGTCCTTATATACTATGATACATGTTTGTACCTATTTGGTCCGTTATCCAAATAAAGGAGTGAATAGCCATAAGGCTGTGAAGCGGAGATTAAAACAATGAGGAAGGCATGAGTTAGATGGTGTATCAAATGGAAGGGAAGCATGAAGCATAGCCATAGGGTAAAGGGGTAGCAGAAATGAAATGCATGAGGCATGAAATGGAAGCGTACGAATAAAGTTAAGTTCTATCCGATAAAGTTCAATAAGTCCAAAAACGTAAAGTCATAAGTTACATGATGTCAAGCATCGTGCTGTCATGAAGTCATGATAATGTCAGCGGTGTTTAGGGTAGGTTGGTTCAGACTTAGTGGATGTAAGAGTTAGGGAGTCGTGAAGTCGTAACTTTGGGTTAATTGATTTGGACTGCAAGCCTAGCGACAAGCGTTAGACTTGAGTGGCTAGTTTAACCTCGTTGCGGAGGAGCTTTAATGAGTTACGATGTTGCAAAAAGAGTGTTTGTAACATTATACATGTGTAGGGTATAGGGTTAACTGTGTAGTGTGAATGTAATGAGGCATTGCATGAAGTATATCTGTACAAGAGTACATGGCAATGAATTTGATGTGGGGTAACAGAGATTCATAATTTGATTGAGCCCTTTGTGTAGCATATGGTCAGAGGTACCTACTACACAGCCACTATGTTTGACAGTTGGCACTTCACATAGTTGGTCCACATATTTTACAAAACTGAATAAATAGACAGTTTTTAAGAGAGTCCTTTTAGTGACCTATCCATATATTTTTGAGGATTTAATGTTGTGGCTTTGAATTGTTATGAGGCATTGAACATAGGTTCAATGGCTTATATAAGCCTAAGTTTTGAAGTACAAATAATCAAAATATGCTCTGAAGATGCTTTATATTACATATAATGAAGAGATCTGAGATATTTTATTAGAGATTCCAGCCCTTTATAGTATGTGGTGCTGCTTTTAGGCAATTTGGAGTGATTAGTACTGCACAGCCACTAAGGTGTAGCATGAGCACATCAGTTAGTATATAATTTTGGCAACAATTAGCCAGCTTCTTCTGTTCTTTGTATATATATTAATTGATGGTAAATGTATTGTTCTCTATTGGTCTGGTCATTATAGAGCTTTCTAGTAGTGTATTATTTACATTATAATAGCTACTTACTTGTGCTCATCATTTATTTCTGAATGAAAATCTTATTTCTCATGGATGTTACAGGTACACTCTATGCTATAGTGCATTACAATTACTGAAGCTACAAGCACTATGAATATGGATAATCATTTTCCTAAGTTTTATCTTATCAGTACTAGTTTTACTGATTACTCTTTATCACATCTTCACATGTGCACATGGTCACATTTCATGATTTCATTTATTCATAACTTTACATAATCATGTCTTAATAGAGTCATGCTTTACAATCATCATGACCTCTATTCTTATGAATCATGATCATAGATGAACCACACCTGATACTTGAGGCATTAGGCTATGTCTTTCATTCTACCACATCTATGCTTTTCATTCACATTAGATACACACCTTAGGTATATGTTTATGCTTCTCTTCCATTCTTACTTATTAGATACACATTGTAAACTCATGGACTACATAGAATATCTCTAGATGAGACATCCATAGATACAAATATAGATAGAGTGTATATACAATCCATGTAGAGCCAGAAGACTCTAACCAAGTCTTTCTGGAGTTTCCTCTATTAACAATAAGACTATTATCTTCACTCCATAACTCTGATTCCTAGTCAATAAGCAAGACTAGTAAAGACTACCTTGGTAAAGGATATCACAAGGATAACAAGACACTTTCCTTGGAAAGCTACCATTGCCTCTTGATGGCTATGCCTCAAAGGTTTAGAGTTGTTTTGATGGATATCTAGGCTTTTGGAATAGAATGAGACAAGAAGTATTCCAAGCAGAGATGAACAAGAGATATAAGCAGTGAGAGATACTCACTGCAGATAACTGATTGTAGACAAGAGTGCAGTTCCAATACTTAGTGTGAAACACTGAGTAGTGACTTGATAGGCTTAATGAGTAGAGGATGATAAAGAGTAAGCCAGAGGAACTGTCTGAATTGTTATTTGACCAAGACTAACTCTTGGTCTTATGTATATAGTGATAGCTACATTGTATATTGCTGTTGTCTCTACTACTTAATCAAGTAATAGATGCACAGACCATAGAATGGTAAAGAATGTGATGGAATGTGCTTATATGAATATGGATGACAAGTGTCTCCACATTATGTAAGTATTATGACATGTTAAACATGCCATCCACAGTAGATATGATGTAACTAAGACATCATAATTAGTGAGATATCAGTCAGCATGATATCATCTCTTGTAATATGAATAGTGTAATTGGCCAATGTCATATGTCATTCTAGACTCCTATCATGTGACATGCCATGAGTATTTGTGATGTTGATAAGAAGATAAGATAAGTGAAATCATGAATCTTAACATGGGCTATTCACCAATATATCCCAATGTTGCTATTTCCATATACTATCTCACCTTGTTTTGACAGATTCATTGCATATGTCCATGTTTCAGCATCCATGTGCTGTGTAAAACATTGTGTCATCTTCATCACATAAGTGCAATCATATATTGTGATGTTCTTGCCACTGATTCAATCAGGTCCTCTATTGACCATATCTTTTCCAGTTGCTATTGCATGCTTATGATGTATATCTTGAAATCCTTCATTGGGTCAATCAACATCTTCAAGAAGCTCTGAGATGGAATAGTCAAGAATGATGACTTGCAAATGAATGTCCTGCTTGTTTTTATTGCCTTGAGAATGAGTCCAATCTTAGCTTTGACTGGCTTATTTCGATCAATGGCAACAATAGCCTCAAGTGTTGAGACATATCCACATATGGAGTACTTCCATGAGAAGATAATCATTCTGCATGATCAAGCTACTGGTTGAGTCCTGAGGATGTTGACAAATTTCAGTATGAAGTCTGAAATGACTAATCCACTGAAGGATCAGCTGTTTGAACTATAAAACAATAATGGTGAATCTGAACCTCCTAGTGAGTAGGAAAACTCCAAGAGGACAAGACTAGTGTCCTCTAGAGCTGGGGGCATCCCTTATATATTATTCTACAGTTTGTACAAGTGTATACTATATCTAAGATATGCTATGCTAGGATATTGCATGTATACTTCATGTTATATATACATACTAGGCTATGTCTGCAATATATCTTTAGTAGGAAGGTTTATAGACTAGTTCTAGACTTAGGTATGGCATGTAATGAATGGTTGTGGTTTAGGGTATGTTGTACATGTGTAGGGTATAGGGTTAACTGTGTAATGCGAGTGTAGTGAGGCATTGCATGAGGCATACCTGTACTAGAGCACATGGTAATGAATTTGATGTAGAGTGGCAGGGATCTATATTTTGATTGAGCCCTTTGTGTAGCATATGGTCAGGGGTACCTACTGCACAGCCACTATGTTCGGCGGTTTACATTTCCCATAGTTGGTCTGCATATTTTGCAAATCTGAATAGACAGTCCTCTAGATAATCCTTTTAGTAATCTGTCTATATAATTTTGAGAATTTAATATTGTGGCTTTGAATTGTTATGAGGCACCAAACATGTCGAACATATGTTCAGCGCATGTTTGGCAGCTTATGTAAGCCTGAGTTTTGAAGCAGAAACATTTAAAATACACTCTAAAGGTAGTTCTAGCTATAATCTAGGTGTCTCAAATGTTTTATTGGTGGTTCCAGCCCTCTGTGGTGTATAGTACTGATTTTAGGTGATTTGAGGTGATAAGTACTGCACAGCCACCAAGGTGTACCATGAGTACATCAGTTAGTATGCAATTTTGGCAACCATTAGCTAGGTTCTTCTGTTCTTTATACATATATTGATTGATGGTAAATGTATCATCCTCTACTAGTCTGGTAGCCATGGGGCTTTCTAGTAGTGTACTATTCACATTGTAACAAAGTCAAGGCTATGCAGATTCATGAACCACCTATGTTATTTCATTTCACCTAATGTAGTGTGAAGTCCCAGGTACTCCAGAGTTCTCAGTCATATTTCAATGATGATTGAGGAACTGATGTGGTGGACAACAATGTGATGAGTTCAACTACATGGATCATTGGCACAATGCTAGGGCCAATGTGTGAAGAAGACATACAAAGTCTTTGAAGAGTCCAGAATATTTCTCACAACTTGCTGACATTACTTTATTCTTCTCACCTGTAATATGATCAAGAGTGATGAACTGTAAGTAGAGTTATAATGTCACTTATCCCCTACTGGCATATTCAGGGTGAAGTATTCCCTTGCTATTGTTGACTGACTCCTTTCAGTTTATGGCCCCAACAGTGGATGTGCTTATGACATAGACTGTGCTTTCTCAAAGACCATAAGCATGAGTAGCATAGGTCCCAAAGTTCAAGCTCTGGGCCTATAATTTATGGTTGGTGCTTTTCATGGACATGCACACAACCATCTGTGCCAATTGGACTGGCATCCAATGTATATTGAAGATACTGGCCTCACTGAGGGTGAGGGTTGTGAACACATCTTCTTTGTATTCAATGAGCTGGCATGAAGCACATGTCATGCCATCTGCTTCCATTGTCATTAAAATAACTACAAACTATGAGACAATCCTATACAGGATTGCTAGTCATTGAAGTTAAAAGATATGAGAGAGAAGAGAGTAAAAGGGTCAAATCAAGGTATCCTCCACTTGTAGTGATGGATAACAAAAGAACTTGATTGAGGGACTTTGCATTAAAGGCCCAGGTTTATATACTACATGGGGTTTGTATCTATTTGTACATATTTATGTAAGTAAATAGACCATCTTTGGAAATATATATTCTAAAGTAGTAATATGAGGCTGTCCATGATGAGTCATTGTGATTCAGAACATATCCATGCATAGCCTTGTGGTGTATCTTTGATAATGATGGTAATTAAATGCATGCTGCACACATGTTGTGTGGGAGAATGGAAGTTAAGAAGCATGATGGACATGTTGTCCATTATAATCATGGGAATAGAAGTTAAGAAACTTCTAAACAGAAATGAAAAGAATTATCATGACTTGAAAGAGAGTGGGTCAAGGGTTTGTACCCTTGATGCATGACTTGACTTGGAAAAATAAAGTGAGTGTGCTTTGTAAGCTGCTTAGTCATTCATTGTGAGAAAAGTGTTAAGTCCTGAAGGACAAGGTATTACATTAGGCAGCATTTGTAACAGTCATTAGATCATTGAAGAACATTTTGCCTTTTGGAACAAAGACAAGTACAAAGCACTATGTATATTATAGATTTATTCAATGATTTTGATTTTGATTCTAATCTGCTTACAGTGTGATTTATTTATAATCACTACCATGAAGTGATGGTCTTGGTTCATGCATTAACTAGTGAGCTGACATTGGTCAAAAAAGAACTCTAGCTCAGTGATGATGACTTTTCACACTTCCTTGCTGAGAAGCATATATACCTTTTATCTGTCAAGCAGCCACCTGTGCAAGAGGTGATGAAGATACATTATGTGCAAGTACTTGATGATATTGTAGAAAGGTGGTATGTCATGAGTTATATGTATAATCTCTACCTACTTGACTTAACCTTGACACCTAGGGCTGAATGGGAAGCTGCATACACTGCTTCCAATGGGGCTTTAAATGGTGTTGGGATAGGTGATCTAAATGTGATGACAGCTGCACTTAATCAGGCACACATCCACATCAAGCTTGCATTCATGCAGTTGTAAAATACAGAGGCATTGGCTATGCATTTGCAAATACAGCTTGGCCTTGAGTCACTCTGAGAAGTTGGCAGCAAAGAATACAATCACTTTAAGAAAGAAGCAACTCTAGACAGGTACCATGAAGCACTGAGTGATCTAGAGCATTTGGTCATAATGTGTCTCTTTGAACTTTTCAAACTTTTGATGTCCAACATAGGTATGTAATTTTCTAGTCATTGGAAAGCTGTATTGATATGAATCTAGAGTACAAGCTTTGGCAACAGGTCAGCAAGGCCCTTCAAAGAAGATCTAAAGCTATTCATAAGGCAATCATATGATATAATGCTCAAGCAGCCCAGCTGGTCCCTACATGCCCTTCTGTCTTGTGAAAAGACATCATTCAGTACACATCACTAGGTGAGTTCAACCTGCTCCAACAAACTTAGGATGATATCTGAGACTGACCATGGGCTAAGCCTGTTGTTCAAGAGGCCACCACCAAGTTCTTCAAGTTACATCATGTAAAAGAAGAACTTTTAAGGCTTAATATTGAGATTTGACACTTATGCACAGCTATACATGATGAAAATGAGGAAGTAGCTCAATGTATGTATCACTGACTTGAAGGCATCTGAACCACTTTTAGCACATGAGCTAGAGTGCATCCACCACTCATGTGTAGCTACAAATGTGGTTCACTTACACTGTTTATGAAGCAACTACAAACTATCAAATAACCCTATACAGGATTGCTAGTCATCCAAGTCAAAAGATAAGAGGATATGAGAGAGTAAAAGGTCGAATCTAGAAAACATCCACTTGTAATGATGGATATTGAAGAGAACTAGATTGAGGGACTTTGCATCAAAGGCCTAGATTTATATACTACATGGAGTTTGTATCTATTTGTACATATTTGTGTATGTAAATAATCCATCTTTGGAAATATATATCCTAATATGGTAATTGAGGCTGTCCATGATGAGTCATAGTAACTCAGAACATATCCATGCATAGCCTTGTGGCATATCTTTGAAATAGATGGAGATTAATAACATGTTGCACACATGTTGTGTGGGAGAATGGAAGATAGAAGCATGATGGACATGTTGTCCATTATGATTGTCAGAATAGAAGTTAAGGAACTTCTAGATAGAAATTAAAAAGAGAATCATGATTTGAATGAGAGTGGATCAAGGGTTTGTATCCTTGATACATGACTTGACTTGGAGAAATAAAGTGAATGTGCTTAGTAAGCTGCTTAGTCAGTGAGCTTAGTCATTTATTGTATGAGAAAATGTTAAATCCTGAAGGACAAGATATGTAATGCATTAGGTAGTGTTTGTAACAGTTTAGACTGCATTGAAAAAAAGTATGGGTTATCTAAACAGAGAGTTGGAGTACATGCCAATGCACTTCAGTGCTCCAAGTCCAGGATATCTGCTAATCAAGATGGATCCTTAGTGGATGTGAACCCACTTCCTGAATCTCCTGCTGAACAGAGCCATGAAGGTAAGATTACTTTGTGTAGTTCAAGAATCTATCTGACCTTGTGTTGTAGCATCACCTTTTGATGAGATCTTCTGTCTTTTTATTAGAAAACCTGGAGATGATCAACTTGTGGATGAAGAGAACAATACAATGGGAATTCAATCCATGGCCAACTACATAGACAATATTGATTGTCATGTATATACAACACTCATGTCAATATAAAGCATCACATTATTGAATGTCCCAGTTGAAGTTGGGCTGTATGCATTGTGTTGTGTTGATAATATGAACCAGAACTACTCATCAGGATTGTGATTTGGCTCAAAATAAAAGATGCCCTAGGTTGATCAAGCTTGACAAGCTATGTATATTGTAATAAAGTGCCCACTGCCTAGATACTCTTGGGCTTGTTAGAATTGAACTCAATGAGTGATGAACTTGATCATATTGATCATTGGTGAACATCATTGGTGAACCAACCTGAAATTCTTGGACATGTGCATAGTGCAGCACTGGCAACTCATACACAGATCCAAGTCTCATCTGACCTACAGAGTCTATAGTCTAGATAATGGCTCAGATAGTCTATATGGCATTCAGACCTTCCTCATGCTAAGTAGCACATGATTTATCATGCATGGCATACACAAGACATACTATGTAAGTCAAGTCCCCATTACTATCTTGGATATGGCCACTTGAGTGAGAACCTCATGTACATTGACAGCACTGAGCCTGAGCACTTAAAGCAAACCATCTGCTTAGACTGACTTGCACCATAGCCACATTATGTCCTCACCAAATCAAAAGCCTGGAGTCAATGAGACCAATCCACAGCTCCAAGCATAGTTCACTATCATGAAAATGGCAGCCATTTATTTATCATCATTTGCAAAGAGCTATATCAATAACCAGGCAGCAATCCAGGTGTTACTATGACATGGTGCTTACAAAGATGGTGCATACTACCATGTGAAGACTCCAGGCAGTCTGCACACAGACTACATCCTGTTCAATCCTATGGAGAAGCCTGAGTGCCAGATGCTCACTCAGACACAATTGGTTGAAGCCTCACTTGAAGATGTTTATAATGTGATAAGACTATTATTGGATTTTATTGTTCATAGCTCACCATTCTAACCAGCTGATCATGCAAGACTGTTTAGATGGTGGAATCTCACTCTTCATTAGATGCCCAGGCTTGAAAATGTCATTGATTCCCTCTGCAAACAAGATAACTGTTGACATCTATGTTACCCCTCATGAGCTGGTCTAGAATGAGTGTGTCAATGGTGATACTACCATGCTCATCCAAGCATTCTGCCAAGATTTCACCATTCCTCACCTTCAGTACTTCATGCAATGATGTGAAGTTGAATCTATCCAACCTGTTGGACCACACCATAAGTATAGTAGTTGTATTCTGATCTCTCATTTATTAAAATCACCACAGAACTTGCAAAATCCATATCTATTCAAGGCCTGAATTATCTACCTGCTTTTGTAGCTCTACTAGACTGTCACATACAGTGTGTTGGTCTTCATCTTGGCAAGAAGTTAGAATTTCTGGAGAACATACAGAACTCTCCTTCTATAGCAATTTGTGAAGCTGCCATACTCAGTTCCAGTCTGAAAAAAGCATTATAGCCTGATATGCTGTTGTTGCTTCACCAGTGTTCTGTTCATAAATGTCACTTCATGAATGCTTTCCTTGCTCTGGTCCAGGAAAAATTTATGGACTCTATTCCTCTCATCATCCCTCCCTTATCATTCCCACTTGACTCACCATTAATTAGCTTAGGCCCAAACACTGATGATATACTCAACCATTTCAACTTCAAAGATAAATTGCTGCCACACTTACACACATTGGTTAGAACTGTGTGGAGCAGCTGTTGGAAGGCTACACTCAGGGCTGAGCTCTGAAACTTGACATACAAAGAGGTGTTCCATCTTGTGGTGGCACTCATTGCTGATCTTGCAGACAGTTCTGGTGCTTGCATTGCTGTGACAGCAGTAAATTGTTTCAAATTAATGTAAGTATCTGATACTAACACAAATTATAGAAACTCAAGCACTGAACTTTTGGCATCATGCTCCAACTACTCAGTGGCTTGACCTTGTTGTTTGTGCTTTATATTCTAGTCTATATCATTCTATTCTGCTAAATGTTTGAACCTGTCTGCTCTGACTACATGTCTTCTAGTGAGTCAAATATAAACCTTCATCCTTTAAATATTGGTGTGTGCTCATCAAATAGATCAGCCTCTAAGTCCTCCTTCCTTTCATTATGGTGTCACAAACTTTTTTATTGTCTAAAGCTGATATATGACATATCCAACTGCCACTGTGTGAACATGTAAAGGTCACCATGAATGACAAAGCTCAGGCATAGCTCTGAATTGATTGGCACAATAATACCAAATAATTCCAGAGTGATCTTGGTGCTGCATGTAAGAGCATTGATGAGACCATTATAGTGCTCACTGTCAAACATCACAAGAGTATATGCAACATTGAGAATGAACTTCACTTTGGTCATCTAAAGTTTCACTGAAATGATCAACCCTTGAAATGCCTTTTGTTGGAAGGTTGGACTGAACAATACTAGGGACATGGAAAATGAAGAGTTGAATAAGAGTATATTTTTTCTCTTGAAATCTATGAGTCACTGAATATTTATCTGCAGCACCTGGTGGTAAAGATCAATTGTCAAATATAGTCAAGGCAAATCATGACACATACCAGAAACTTACATATGGATGAAGAAAAGCAGTAGCTGGTTGAGAACTTTAAAGATTTTCAGGTCACAAAAACTGTCAGGATGTACATTTCAACATAGTCAAAGGTCAATGACATAGCTCAAACCTTGAAGGCAGTCAAGCTTGAGATATTTTGATTTTTTCTAGCTTATGTTGATCTCACCTGAAATTTATCTAGCTTGATAACCTTAGGGCTTATACAGATGTCAAGTTGATATTGCTTGCCATACATGGTACAACTGATCTTCTGATGCATGGCTTAGCCTACACTTTCAAAGGAATGTCTGACTTTATGGGCTCCATCATAGGAGTGGACATATCTGCTGTCATTAGCAAGATGGAAGGTTTTGCTCTACAAGACATTAAAGGTATATATTATATGAATATCCCATGCAATGACTCAATATTCCCTGTAGGTGCAGCACAAAATCATGCAGCATGTGTTGTACATATCTGAAGTTTCATTTGTCAAATCATTACTATAAAGCTTCATTAGTCACTGTCAATTTATGTCATTACCTCACTTACCAATATTTTGGTTCTAACATAGGTGAGATCACTGGTGATCTGAAAGCTCAGATGCACTGGATATGCTATTTCTGCAATGTCATATCTTGATACTAGGTTATCATAAAAGGTTGGCTAGAGATCATCCCATTTGTAAACCTGAGCACTTGTAGCACATTGGAGCAGCTCAAGTTGCTGCTACAAAAGTGGGAAGTGAAAACTGCCCACTGAAAAAGATTATCAGATGCAGAGTTTGAGAAACTTCACAAGCAAAGAAATATAGATCTGGAAAACAGAGAGCTTGAGGAATAAAGCTGACAGACTTGCTTAGATAAAGGTAAAAAATGTATGTGCACTTCTTCCAGGATGACTCAAAGCCAAAAGGAGCATAAGAGTGCTGAGACAATCAGCAGCTCAGACAAAGGCAATGACTAGAGCTGATGCTACACAACACTACTTGCATTGCAACAAGCAGCTAGCCAGGAAGGCATGAATGTTCCTGGTGAGATTTTATCAGTCATATAATATCAGTTAGCCAACATATCTGAGATATATTAGATGTACCACAACAGTCAAGAGACATGGCTGGTAAGACATCAGATATATCACAGCAACAGGCCAACAATGATATTAGTAACTCTTTAGGAATATCATCACCTACTACATATGATACAATGTTGGCCATAGAGATGCAGACATCTGCAAATGCTGATGAGATAGCTTTAGATACTTTGAATGAACTTAGTGAGATGGTGAATGCATTTGATGGTTTGACTGCAGGCCTTTTCTAGATATATTGACAATTGACAGTAGAGAATAACATACATTTGAAATGACATACTGGGCAATAAGGTGGCATGAACTTACATGAAACCAATTCAACAAGGAAACAATTTGAATCCATGGTGCTGAAGGTAGCAGAAAGAGTGATAAGTGACTGAATAAAGAGATGAAAGAAAATGGTTACCTGGTCAATGAGAATAACAAGAATAGAAACAGTGTTGAGGAGAGTGAGGCCAATCACCAGAAGGATGGAAAATGAAAGAAGGATTGGAAAGATGAGAACATCAGAAGCGACATTGGGTAGTGGTGGGGATAGAATGGTGGGACAGCACTGTCAATGGGATGCAGACAACAGTAGTAGCAACAATATCAACAGGCAAGTAGGATGGAATCAAAAACAGTATTGGGAGATGGCAAGAATGATACATCCATGGAGCTGAAAGTGGCAGAAAGAGCAATAAGTGACTTAATAAAGAGATGAAAAAAGATGGTTACCTGAGAATGGCATTGAGGAAGAGCAAGGCATATCACCATTGAAAAATAAAAGGAGGGTTGGAAACATGAGAAGAACACTAAGAGATGCTGGGCAATAGTGTGGGTGGAATGGTGGAATGGCACTGTCAATGGGATGTAGAAAATGATAGTAGCAACAATGTTGACAAGTGAGTAGAATGGAGCCAAAAGCAATGGTGGGCAATGGTGAGAACTGGCAGCAGAGAGAAAGGCTAGAGGGAAGGAATGGTGCTGGACAGTGGCAAGAATGAAATGATGACAGAAATGGTGATGGTGATGGCACTGATGGGCTCACAGGTGGTAGCAGCAGTAATGATGATGACAACAGGAAGAAGGCCAAGAGGTGTGAGAGTAGATTGTAGATATGGGTGGCAGTATCAACAAAGCCATCTCTGGAAACTGACATGGGCTGCTGTAATGGTCATGGTGCTTGCTGAGCTCTGCTGAGCAGTAGTGAGCTCTATTGCTAAGATATTTCAATAATTGAGACAGTATTTATTGCTGGTGGGCAGAAAATGTGAAAACTGAGCCTAACTATAAGTGACATCACACCTTGATGCCATGCCTAGTTAGGCTTACTCAGTGAGAACTATAGATGAATAACACCTGAGAACCACTGAAAAAACATCACCAACAGAGCATAAACTTATATAATTACATACTCTAAATTTATAATTGAATTAGTGTGTACTATCACTGCCTCTTTAGTGCAACCCACTCCTGGAATGCAAAATCTCTAACACCACTAAAACACCACCTTCCTGGCAATCCATAGTAGGCTTGAAAAAATTCTTAGTAGTTGTTGTTACAAACACTACTTAATGCCATATCTTGTCCTTTGGAACTTAACATTTTCTCATCCAAAGAATGACTAAGCTTGCTGACTAAGCAGCTTATTAAACACTCTCATTTATTTTCTCTAAGTCAAGGCATGTATCAAGGGCACAAACCCTTGATCCACATTCCTTCAAGTCACACTTCTTTTCATTTCTAAGTAGAAGTTCTTCTAACTTCTATTTCTTATGTTCATAATGGACAACATGTCCATCATGCTTCCTAACTTCCATTCTTCCATCCAACATGTATGCATCATGTTATTAATCTCTGCCTTTTCAAAGATATGCCATAAGGCTATGCATGAATATGTTCTGAGTCACTATGACTCATCATGGACAGCCTTGTTACCATACATAGGTATATGATTCTATAAACAGACTATTTACAATAACAAATATATACAAATAACTACAAACCCCATGTAGTATATAAGTCAGGCCTTGTTACGTCGAGACAACATACAGAATTCTGTGGCTTATGTGGAGCACAAGCAAGGGTTCGGACTAGGACTAGGACTAGAACAAGACTGCCAGACAGGCAGCTTGGATTCTCACAGCGGGATAGACAAGAGGGCACAGACTGAGCAGAGGAGCAACCAAGGTAGATTGCAGAAGATCGAGAATGCCCTAACTACTACAAGAGCACAGCCTTAAGTAGTGATAAGCAATTATGCTTAAGTAAGGAATAAAAGAATGCTATGGAAGGTCATAGAAAGAACCATGGTAATCAGAATTACGAATCTGATATAAAGAGAACCAGATTTGGGAGAGATTGTCCATTACTGTCGCACACATGTTACAGGACTTCAACCATCGGAATTAGAAGGGCAAAATAGAAGTGGTCTTAGAGGATCAGGAGTTTCGGGGCAAAGGGAGATAAACAAATGAGAAAGGATTGGTATCCTGACTGGAGAATACCGAAGCAGATTGTCTGTGAGGTGAACGATATGAGAACCAAGTGAGAATGGAGGTATAAAATTGTAACATTACCCCCTTCATACAATTGAACCCCAGGTTCAATAAACACCAAGTCCATTTCAATGGTTGACGTCCATAGCTGAGGAGGGAGATGGGAAGTGGTGAGCCCCATAAATGTCTTGTGCTTGATCCAGGGTAACAACTGTAAAGATACAGTCATCTGCGACATGCCCACCTTCATTGCAAAGTCCACATGTATGCTGGGGACAGAAGCGATCTGCATGGCCCCACTGTTGACAAAAAGTGCATTGGATGTGCAAACAAGCAGTCTGAGTGTGTCTGGGGGCAGATTGATGACAGTGAGGGCAGATGTAGAGGGAACAGTCTTCGCGATAGTGACCTCGCATATGGCAATGGAAGCAAATGGTAGTGGTGGAAGCTGGTTGACAGCGGACGACAGGGGGAAGGACTTGGATTGGGGACGATAGAACAGATAGTCCAGGTCTGAGGGAAACTCGAAAGGACCAGATGGATTGGATGTTCTCTTCTATCTGATCAGATATAGAGTCGATAGCGGTGCCCGAATCTGTTTCATTTGCTTCTGATGTAGCAGGAGGGGAGGAAAGTCATTCTGTGAGGGAAGGAGGAGGGATTGGGATTGGATCAAGTTCTTGGTTGATGGCTAAATCAGAGTGATGAATGTATAGGTCCCGTTCAGTGGGGGTCATGACATTGAAGATTTTATGAAAGGTAGGATAGATGATGCTAGGGGCAATATGTTCAATGTATGTGTGCAGGCTGTGGTGATGGAGGGCGAGTAGGATGTGGTGTGGGAGGCCAGTGAGGATAGTACGAAGGGAAATGCCAAAGTTGGCAGGTAGGTCACTTGGAGCAGAAAGGAAGTGGTATTGTTGAGCTCGAATGATCTCGTGAAAAGAGTGAACTAATTCATGTGTGATGATATCAGCATGATAATGGGGGGTATGTTCAAGAGCGTTTACGAGGGCAGGATCTGATAGGATGATGGCATAGAGAGTGGTGGCGGACGAAGCAGGTAAATACTTGAGATAGACATTTCGTGACCGCAAAGGTGACGATCTGAGGGAGTGAGAAGAAGATGAGGAGGAGGAAGACATAGGAGAGGAGGACATATTCGAGGTAGTGCTGAACAATGAGATTCATACAAGGGGGGTGCTCACGAAGAGATGCCATCTTAGTTCCTTGGGTCCATTTCTACCTCAAGCTGTTGGCCTTCTTATAGATGGATAGAATGGTCTGTGTGTGTCTTAGATTCAATTCTGGTTCCCACATGTCTTCGGAGGATGGGTATCCTTTCCATGCGGTCAGGTACTGTCTTCTGCCAGCAGTACCTCAATGTGATCTGATATGGTCAACCTCGTATTCTTCTTCAGAGTTTACAAGGTCCGGAGGAGGTCAGGGGAAGTTTGGTCCATGTGTAGTGGTTTCTTTATATGGAGATAGAAGCGAAGCATGAAACACTTCATGGATGTGCCATGTGGGTGGTAATTTTAGTCAGTAAGTGAGTGGGGATAAGACTTGAGTGATTTCGAATGGTCCATATCGTTTGGGGGCAAGCTTCTTTGAAGGCAAGTTGAGATGGAGGTTTGTGGCCTCCAGCCATACCTTCTCTCCTACTTTCCAAGGGTGGAATTGGGAGGTTGATCGTCATATCATAGCAAGGTGAGCAGATTCATGGGCAGCTTTTGCTTTGGTTCTAGCTCGATCGAGGGTGTTTAATCTATCTTCCAAAGCTGGAATAAATGTTTTCCTGAATGGGGGAAAGGATCTAGGTTCATATCCAAACATGAGGGAAAATGGGGATTGCTTAGTAGAGCTATGTGCAACCGAGTTGTGGTGAAACTCAGCAGTAGTGATGAGGTCCGCCCATTTCCTTGGTTGGTTGGAGCAAAAGATCTGAAGATATGTTTCGAGTTCCTGATTGGTCCTTTCAGTTTGACTGTCAGTTTGTGGATGATAGGCTGTAGATAATTGGATATCATATTTAAGTAGTCTTGCTAGTTCTCTTGTGAAAGCCGATGTGAACTGTGGGCCTCTATCCAAGATAATGCTTTCATATAGGCCAAATCTCCAAAATACAAAGTCATGGAAGAGTTGGGCTACTCCTGCTGTATCGACCGTTTTGAGGCATAGGGCGAGAATTACCCCCTTTGTAAGTCCATGGTCTACCACAACCATGAGTGAGTCATATCTGTTAGAGGGAGGTAAGTCAGTAATGAGGTCGACAGAGATTTGTTTAAATGGAAGGGAATGCGAGGACGGTATCAGATTGAGAGGGGGGACTGTTGGGTGTGTGTTGGTCTTATTTTGTTGACAGGTAGCACATCTGGATATAAAATTGTTGATGAATGTGGAGAGTCCGGGCCATCAGAAATCCTTTTCTAACGTGGCCTTGGTCTGGAATCATCCATCATGTCCTGTGGTTGGGTTTTCATGGATGGATTGTATGAGGTTATGATGGGCATCGAGGGGAATGTAGAGGCATTGCTTAAAATACAATTGTCTGTCTTCAAAAGACCAATCTGAGAGTTTAGATTGGGGGAAGAGTGGAGTGTTGTCAGATAGTGCAGCAATGGCCTTGAGGACTAAGGGGTTGGATTTGGATGAGGTACAGATGTGACGTTGGAGGGTGATATCTAAGGCTTGGATAATAGCGGTTTCAGGGCAGATGGCTACATCGAGGTTGTCATCTGCCATATCGACGTGATCCTTGCAGGAGAGGGCATCAGCTGGTCCCATCTTAGTTCCAGGAGTGACTTGCCAGAGAATATCGAAGTCCTGTAGGAACAGGGACCAACGGGCTTGTCGATGAGATAGCTTTCAGGGATCCTTGATGTAAGATAGATTTTTATGATCCATCATGATGGTTACCGGGTGAGGGGTGCTGAGGAGGTAATGTTTCCATTCATCTAATGCTAAGATGACAGCCAACAATTCTCTATTGTAGATGTCATAGTTTCATTGGGCTAGGGCGAATGTTTTTGAGAAGTAAGCACAGGGGTGAAGGTCTCCATTTTCATCTGACTGCATAAGGACTGCTCCTGCTGCTAAGAGGGATGCATTGGTCATGAGAGTGAAGGGTTTCATAGTGTCCAGGATACGTAAGATGGGTGCTGAGGCAAAAATGTCGTGAAGCTTGTCGAAAGTAGATTGTTGGAGATTGGTCCATTACCAGGGTTGTTCCTTTCAGATCAGGAGGTTAAGGGGGGCCACAATGTTTGAGAAATCAGGGATGAATTTCCTGTAAAAGTTGGCAAACCCCATGAAGGATTGGACTTCTTTCACAGACATAGGCAGATTCCAGGTATGGATGGTGGATAGTTTGGCAGGGTCCATCTGAGCCTTTCCTTGTCCAATAATGATACCTAAGAAATTCATGACTGGGGTGTCAAAGATGCATTTGGCTGGCTTTAGGGAGAGTCCATGTTCTCGCAGTCATTGGAGAACTCGTCTAGTCCTGTCGTGGTGGAGGTTTATGTTGTCCTTGGTATGTAGGCCCAAATCATCCATATATATCTTTAGCCAACATTCTGAGATCATGTCAGCGAAGATGTAGTTCATGAAGGCCTGTAACAATCTTCTTTCTTTCTCCATTCATACTGCTCCTTTCTTTTGCCCAACCTACCGTCCTTTTAGGTGTTACTCGTATATCCTACCAACACCTACTCTTGATTTTCTCCATCCGTCCCCATCTTATTTTCCTTTGATCAGTTCTGGAAGGTCCATCATGATTAATTCTTCATGGACAATCACTCCTCGACCGAGTCTCTTATCTCGGTCTCGTAGTTCCACCTCATCAATAGTTCCTTCACGTTCTACAGTGTTCTACTGCGGATGACTAATCCGCAGCTTTAGTTACTATTCTTGTTTTCCTGGGCCGGCCCTAACTCGATTAGCTATCACTATTTAAACCATAGGATAGCGTCCTGTAGTTTCTTCTCCACTTTGAATCTATTGTCTATTTCTCTTAACACATTATTTGGCAAGGGACGTTGTGACTCTATGTGAGCTCCTCCCCTCGTCGAATCTCCTTGAGTTTGTTAGTCCCTCGCTCTCATCTACACGTCGCCTTGTGCTTTGCCTAGGCGTCGTAGCGTTAGGCTTAACAAGGCCTGGAAGGTGGGGGGTGCATTGCTATGACCGAAGAATAGTACCATGGGTTCGAAAAGTCCAAAAGGGGTGACAAATGCCATTTTCCACTGGTCCTCCTTTTTGATCTGGATGTTGTTATATCCCCATCAAATGTCAAACTTGGTGAAGATGGTTGAATCTTTCATGTCATCAATGAGATCAGAAACCAGGGATAGTGGATAGGCATTCTGGATGGTGTGGGAATTAAGATACCAGTAGTCTTGGCATGGTCGAAGGGAACCATCCTTCTTGGGAACAAAGAAGAATGGGGCAGCTTGTGGTGACTTTGAAGGGACAATATGGCCAGTTTTGAGGTGTTCCTCTATGAACATCTTGCAGGTTTCATGTTCAGTCAGGTTCATTGAGTAGACTTTGGCGATTTTTGGGACAAAAGATGGTTTGAGTTCAACGGTGTGGTCATAGGGTCGATGAGGCGGGAGTTCATTAAAGGTTGCTTCAGAGAACACGTCTTCGAAGTCCTTGCACCAGTTGGAGATGATGACATCCTGGTTTTGTTGTTTTTGAGCAATTTCGGTTGACAATGTGACCTTCTTGATGTCTTCTTCGGCTTTGTCCTTTCTGGGGAGGTACTCATGAAGAGATGCATCAACCCAGATTGGACCCTTCCTAAGTTGGGCAGTCCAGATCGCTACTTTCCAGTCTCTGCCCAGTCTGTTAGCTCGAGGGATAGTAATCGTGTTGTTTGACCAATTGATGTTCGGATTCCATTTCTTTAGCCATGGCATTCCGAGGATTATCTGTGGCTTTTTCAGTCTGACTATCATGAGTCCTAGTCGTTCTGTGTGTTGTCCAATGATCATTCTGATATAGGCCTTTCATTTGATGGTTCCATTAGCATTGGGAGATCCATCCATGTTATGGGCGATAATTGGCTGGGCAAGTTGTCATCTAGGGAACCAGTGGTTGGTGATGAGGCTTTGGTCGATGAAGTTTCCGGTTGCTCCAGAATCGATGAGGGTGGTGGTTTCAATGGTTTGTTGGCCCGTACTCAATTTGACAGGAATGCACAAGGTTTGTTCATTCTGTAGTGCTATGAGTACATGGGCAAGGTCAAGGAAAAGAGACATTGGACATCCTTCCCTTCTTAAAAATCCAAGTCGTTTCTAGTGATTGCCATGATGATTTCCTCTTCTGGTTCTTCATAACAAATCTGAAGGGTTTGGAGGATCTTGTCAACTGTCCTTCCCTTTCCTTTTAGGAAATTGACATAATCGTCGAGCGGAGATGGTTTAACTGGAGCAGGAGTGGGGGTGGTCCGGACGGTCTCAGTGGTCCAGAGTTGAGTGGTTTGCTTAGCAGGGACTGTGGTGGCAGTAGAGAAGGTTCGACATTCATGAGCGGAGTGTCTAGACTTTTGGCATTTGAAGCATCAGTTCTCTCAGATGCACTTGGCCCTTTCATCAGGGGTGAGCTTGGGAGGGAAAGGTCGAGTAGCGGTGGCATCGACATCCATGGCATTGAGATCTTTTTCTCTCTGGAACAGATAGGGAACTGGGTGCTTAAAATCTTCCATGAGAGATTGAGCTTCCTTGTAGTTGGAATCGTATTCATGGACTTTCTTGTACCATTTGGTTATGATGGTAGGGGGAACGGTCATATCCATGACCTTCTTCGTCAATCCGGAGGGTATTCCTCATGTGAAGAACTTTATTAGGACGGTGTCGTCTGAGACTTTGGATGCAGTGGCGTGATTCTGAAACTGGGAGATGTAGGAGGTGAGGTCCATTTTCTTATTGTTTTCATCTTTCTCTCTGACTCACATGTTGATCATCCAGGAGAGAGAATCTTGGATCAAGTTGATATGTTTGAACTGGTCCTTGAATGAGGTAACGAAATCTGCCCACATCCCTAAAGTGACTGTGGTCCCGGATATAGCTTTTCATGAAAGGTGTTGGCCCAGTGGGACACCAGGCCCTTGGTCATATAAGAAAGAGCAAAAGCAACCTTCTTCTCGTCAGAGTTGTAAACGTCCTTGTTGGTGTTCAAGTACAGGACTACGGAGTTGATCCATGATAAACTGTTTTCATATGAGCCGTCATAGGCTAGAGGAGGATTGAGTCTAAGCTCAGCAGGTCTGGATGTGGTTGACATAGGAGTGGCAGCACAAGGTGAGCTGAGTGGACTGGGACTAGGAGGTCTGAAAGCAGGTGGACTGGGGGAATGAAACTCGACGTCTTGAGGGGATGAAGATCTAGGAAGATTTATCGAGGCGAATTGAGAGGTCAAAAGCAGAGGGTTGTGACGGGGACGAGATGCTATTACTGGATTGATTGGGGATGAGGTTCCAGTGATGCGATGCCTGGAAGATTCTGGGAGCTGGACTGGAGGTGACTGGGAAGATTCTTCCTCGTCGCTAAGAGGTGGTCTGATGGTTCTCCTGGACATGGTGGCTACTGGAAATGTCCTACTCCTAAATAGGAGGGACAAAGGGATATTCTCGATCTTTTGTTATGTCGAGATGACGTACAGAATTCCATGGCTTATGTGGAGCACAAGCAAGGGTTCAGACTAGGACTAGGACTAGAACAAGACTGCCAGACAGGCAGCTTGGATTCTCACAGCGGGATAGACAAGAGGGTGCAGACTGAGCAGAGGAGCAACCAAGGTAGATTGCAGAAGATCAAGAATGCCCTAACTACTACAAGAGCACAGCCTTAAGTAGTGATAAGAGATTATGCTTAAGTAAGGGATAAAAGAACACTATGGAAGGTCATAGAAAGAACCATGGTAATCAGGATTATGAATCTGATATAAAGAGAACCAGATTTGGGAGAGATTGTCCATTACTGTCGCACACACATTACAGGACTCCAACTGTCAGGATTAGAAGGGCAAAATAGAAGTGGTCTTAGAGGATCAGGAGTTTTGGGGCAAAGGGAGATAAACAAATAAGAAAGGATTGGTATCCTAACTGGAGAATACTGAAGCAGATTGTCTGTGAGGTGAACGATATGAGAACCAAGTGAGAATGGAGGTATAAAATTGTAACAGGCCTCTGTCATCAGAATCTCTCAATCTAGTTCTTTTCTGAGGATCACTACTACAAGTGGGGAACTTCTAGATTCAACTCTTTACTCATTTCATACTCTTCTCTTTTGACTTCATCAAGTTCCAATCCTGTATAGGGTTGTTGTTTAACTTGTAGTTGCTTCAGTCGTTTATTATGTACTCTAGTCTAGAACAAAAATTCAAGCACCATTTAGATGGTAATGCACTCATGGTTTCATGTTATATTGTAAGATGTTAAAAAGCACCAGGTTTACAACCCTCAGATCTGCCAGATTGTGCTTATGAACTGGAGATTTGACATCTGGGGGTAAGTAATTAGCTTATGAGGGCTCTCTATACTGAGTATAAAAGTGAGAGATGTTACAATTCTTTTCCTTATATCTTCTATTACCCTCTTCTTCTTTATACAAACCTTCATCCATTTGGAAATAACCTGCAAGACTTACCAACACTTCTTACTTATAGTTTCTCCACTTCATCCTTGATTAGTTCTTCATATAGAGTCTAGGAGAATTATAATTACAACTGCCCAACTAAAATTTGAAGGAAATAAAAATAGGAGAACATAGATAGATCTACTAGGATGCTCCAAATCAATATTCTAAGAAAATGATGGTCAGAATAAATTGTTATAAGCAAAATGGGTAGAAGAAGAAGATATTATATTGTGTGAAAAGAAAATCTGGTAATCTTGAAATCATTCCCAATTGATTCAAAGGGCCTTAAATCCCCTAGAAAGACACTTGAAACATTGCTGGCATGTAGCTCTGATTTTTTTGAAGAAAAAAATTGTATTACTAGAGATAGATAGAATGTAATGGTCAAAAAAAATATAGAAGCTGTTCTAATGATTGGATTGCACTTCCCTGATGTCATATACACTAGAAAAACATGATTGAAGAGGCTGGTGGCAACTGCTGATTTATTTGAACAACATAGATGGTCATAGAGGTAGATGGAATGTAGTCATTAAAAAAAATACAGACACTATTCTAATGCCTACAATGCACTCTCCTAATATTATATACATCAGAAAAATATAATTGAAAAGGCTGATGGCAGCTACTGATTTATTTGAACAACATAGATGATCCTAGAGGTAGATGAGATATTGTTACAGATGTGAATAATATACTATTAGAAAGCCTCATGGCTGCCAGACCAGCAGAGGACAGCACACTTACCATCAACTAATATATGTACATATGCTATGCTAGGATATTGGATATATACTTCATGTTATACTATATACTGGGCTAGGTCTACAATATGGATTTAGTAGGAAGGTTTCTAGACTAGTTCTAGACTTAGGTATGGCATGTAGTGAAGGGTTGTGGCCTAGGGTATGTTGTATATGTGTAGGGTATAGAGTTAGCTGTATAGTGTGAATGTAATGAGGCATTGCATGAGTCATACCTACATAAGAATGCATGACAATGAATTTAATGTAGAGTGGCAGGGATCTATATTTTGATCAAGCCCTTTATATAGTATATGATCAGGGGTACCTACTACACAGCCACTATATTTGGCAGTTTGCATTTCTCATAGTTGGTCTGCATATTTTGCAAATCTGAATAGATAGTCTTCTAGAGAATCCTTTTAGGAATCTGTCCATATAATTTTGAGGATTTAATGTTGTGGCTTCAAATTATTATGAGGTGCTGAACATGTCAAACATATGTTCAGCGCATGTTTGGTGGCTTATGTAAGCCTGAGATTTGAAGTAGAAATACTCAAAATATGCTCTAAAGGTGATTTATGCTATAATCTAGGTGTCTCAAGTATTTTATTGGTAGTTCTGGCCCTCTGTGGTGTGTGATACTGATTTTAGGTGATTTGGAGTGATAAGTACTGCACAGCCACCAAGGTGTACCATAAGCACATCAGTTAGTATGCAATTTTGGCAACAATTAGCTAGCTCCTTCTGTTCTTTGTATGTATCTTAGATGTAGTATATACTTATACAAACTATAGAATAGTATTTAAGGGATACTCCCAGCTCTAGAGGACACTAGTCTTGTCCTCTTGGAGTTTCCTACTTGCTAGGAGGTTCAGACTTGCCACTATTGTCTTATAGCTCAAACAACTGATCCTTCAGTGGGTTAATTACATAGTCACTAAGTGTGTCAGTAGCACATTGGTTAGTATGCATTTTTGAACACAATCATTCAGGTTGTCAATGAACACAATAGTTTGTAATAATCTGGAAGCTATGATACAGTGTATACACTACACATCATCTTCATCATCACTAGAATTCTCTTTCCTCCTCTTGTACCATCTTGGCTTTTATAGGTGGTTTTCAAGCATTCTTTGCTTTTCTAGTCTTTCTTTTTCTTGCCTTCTTCAATCTTTGCCTCTCCATTAACAATGCCTTGCTAGCCAAAAGTTCACCATATCCAACATGCTCTATAAGATCCATTTGTAGCTTGTTTGTTGGCTTCAAGACTTGAGCCATTTTCTTTTGAGTTGAACAAACCTCATTCTCTTGAGAGATTTCATTGATCTTATAGAATTTTGGATTGGTCACCAAAACCACCTTGTCATCTTCTAGTCTCCAAGTCTTTCTAGATATCTTGGAATGTCCTTTGACAGAGTCAGATAGAGCTTGAAGAAGAGAAAATATCTTTGACAGTCTATTAGTGATCTCAAAGGTTTCATTGGCTGTGCAATCCTTGATCAACTCATGATACTCCCAAATATAACCAGACTTTGTCCAGAATACACTCCAAGGAGATCTGTTGACAGACTTGAAGCTTTGGTCAGACTCTGAAAAAAATATATTTATCCTTTCTGCAAAGTTGGGCTGGCAACAACCAACTCCTGCACTTTCTGATATGTCTGCATTGCAGGCCTTGAAGACACAAGCTCAGATTGTCTTGAATAGATTGTTCAATGATCAGCTTTGAATTACATCTTGCAAGGAAGTTGGATCTGGCCTATGATTAGGATCTATCAACCAGGCACCATTCATTTGGATCCAGAGCTGTCAGGTGAACTGAACAAACAACTTGCCCACCATAGGCTCCAGATAGGACAGATCACTAGATCACATCCAAGCTTGCATGATCAACCAAGGCTGATTACAAATGATCTTGGTCAACAAGGCCCAGATGGGCATGCTTTCAATGGAAAACTGATTAGAATCCTAGCTGGATGCTATTCTTGGCCATGCAGATCAATTCTCTTTCTTTTTAAGCTTTGCTCCCATGAGGTTTAATATCTCCAGATTGTCTTATTCTTGGACTGCTAAAAATAGAGGTGTCTTTTAAAGATCAAGATCTAGCAGGAAGAACATTCCAAATTGTTCACAGATCCTAGAGAACTGAAGCAAAGCCATGGATTCTCAAATATGGTAGTTCAAGATGATAGGAATGCTGGAGGTGCAGCAAATCAAATGACAAAAGATGCCAGTGAGCACTCTCAAATTAGAAGGACTCAAGTCCTTGACAGTTATTTGAGCCAGCTGGAGGGCTCTGACATGTCTGGTCAAAAATTCAAACCAGATCTCTGATGGTATCCATAAGATAGGATTGAATGCAAGAAACACCTTCATCTAAAAAGACAAGAATAAGAGAGATGATCATGATACTTTCACAAAACAACCTATCCCATCTGCCAACTCTGCCATGACATATTCTTCTGACTTCATAAGATTGATTCTTGGCTTCTCCAGAATACATGCTGATGGCCTGTGTACATTCCTGCATGAATGCATCATTCAATACATAGGCATCCTTGTCCATAATAAAGATAGGCAGGGTGTCATTGGATCACACCACCTCATAGCTGAGATTGTAGGAACTCCTAAAGGCCACATGAGTTTGTCTTGCCCTTTCTTGAGACATTTCAGCTTGAAGTCCTCCATACTATCCAAGAGTGCAAGTGTGATGTATGTTGCCTCATAGAAATCTACCAGCATCAAATAAAGCTTCCAAAGCATCTAATCTTCACAGACTCACCAGTTTCTCATCAGAGATAGGATGAAAGCCAATCTCTAAATCCACCAAGAGTTCACCATTGTTTCTGTTGGCCATGTAAGACCAGTTCAGTGCTGGAATTCCATCCTGAAGGACCCTAATCAAAGAGCTGTTCTTCTGAAATAGTGGTATCTTGGCCCAAAGCTTGATTCCTTTGCAATCTAGGACAAAGAAAAAGAAACCATAGTTAGCAAATCATAAAGGATCTCCTTGGATGATATCCTCTATGGTAGTTTGAATCTTCTTCAACAAATCCATGGTAAAGAAAACTGCTTTTTTTACTGTTGCCTTTGTGAGCCTTGAATTGTACTTTCTCCAGAGTGAGAGATACATATGGAGCACTGTCAACCTTGACATGTTGATGTATGGCAGGAAGCAAGACATGCTTTCAGAAATAGTCCAAGACCTCCTTGGGCATGCAACTTGCATGCTTGTGTATCATCTCATTCCTATGTATCATTCTGGGAAAGCAGATGTACACATACATGGCATCTGAGGCACTGCTCAATGTACTGAAAACAGTATGAGGAACTCCACAGAGGGGAAAGAACATGATCAACCATTCTGTATGACCTCTGATGGCATTGGCATCCTCTTGAGATTGAAGAACAAGAATGTTGACATAAACATGATTGTTCTTGTGCATGGGAGCCTTGTCTTCCAAAATGGGACCTGAAACAACTCTAAACTCCTAAGGCATAACCATCAAGAGGCAATGGTAGTTGTCCAAGGAAAGTGTCTTATTATCCTTGTGATATCCTTTACCAAGGTAATCTTGTCTTGACCTAGCTAGCTTATGCTAGGGAATCTGTAAAGAAACCTTCTATATGTATCCAGTACTTCTGATTCTCATAATCTTTGTATATCTTTATATATGAACTGCCTATAGAGGCACAGTCTTGTGTGGTCTAGGTCTTCTTATATGCATATTCTTATGCATAGGCAACATCTGCCATAGTAGTGATAACCCTAGGCAAGGAGAACTCAAGTGGAGTGATAATAGTCTTATTATGAATAGGAGAAACTCCAGAAAGACTTGGTTAGAGTCTTCTGGCTCTACATGGATTGTATATATACTCTATCTATATTTGTATCTATAAACATCTCATCTAGAGATATCCTGTGTTGTTCATGAGTTTATAATGTGTATCTAATAAGTAGAAATGGAAAAGAAGTATAAACATACACCTGAGGTATGGATCTAATGTGAATAAGAAGTATAGATGTGGCAGAATGGAAGATATAGCCTGATGCCTCAAATATCAGGTGTGGTTCATCTATGATCATGACTCTAATCATGACTCATAAGAATAGAGGTCATGATGATTGTGAAAGCATGACTCTATCAAGCATGAAGTCATAAAAGTATGAATATGTGAAATGCGATCATGTGCACATGTGAAGACATGAAGATGTGAAAATAAAGAGTAATTAGTAAAACCAGTACTGATAAGATAAGACTTAGAGAATGAATATCTGTATTCATAGTGCTTGTAGCTTTAGTAATTGTAATACACTATAGGCTTAAAGTGCACCTGTAACAGGACCTAGATATATTATCAAAGGAGTGCAAAAATGAAGGAAGCAAGTGATCCAGATGAGACTGTTGATGTCCACCATCACATTTACTTCTTTAAAGGTAAGGGGCACATGATTCAATTTGAGATCAAGACAGATATGCTTGTCATCTTTATATTGACCACAAAGAAAGGTTTTGATGAGATCTTTGAAGGTAATGGCACTGGCCTTGATTATCTGAGCAGCACTCAAGATGACCACATTATTCACTTGAACTTGATCCTCAATCTGATTTGAAAGTGAAGAGGTCACTCCACAATAGAGAGTGTATTTTCCTAAACTAAATTTCATAAGGAATGTAGACATATGGATGTAATGCTCACCAGTAACATAATGATTGATTTGAAGAGAGGGCTTATAATCTTCTGTGACACCCACAGGAAGAATATGATCCATGAGTTTGATGGACAGCTTCAAGTAAAACATTTGGCTAAAGGAAGCCATTAGATAATATCCATGATCTTGAAAAGAGGTCCATAGTCCTGGACAATAATATGACTCTTCTACAATCTCATAAAGATTGTGATCCTGCTGAAGGCTTTCCAAAATTGGTCCACCTTTATAACCATTATATGACCTGTTGAATGTCTTCCATTGATGACTCTGGTATGCAGAAAGATGTATTGCAGGAGTAGGATGAGAAAAGCAAAACATATAGCCTATGGACCAATCCTTGACATGCTTTCATTGTTGAATAGCATGAAGAGTGTCTTCTATGGTCATATCTGACCTTCCATGCACTTCTCGAGATGAAATAAGATCTCTAGCTCTAGCTCTGTTCACATAAGGATATCATCAAAGAAGATCCTTGAGGTTCTGAGATTTGGAATTGAAAACTGGCTGATCTCTCTCTTCATCATCTTCCTGTCCCTGGAAAAGATTGGAGTTCAAGGAGAATGTAGACTGTTGCTGTCCTGCATTGACCCTATGACAGACAAGACAGTTGGTAGCAATCACATTGAGTTCCTGAATGAGAGCTCCATGCTGCTCTCCAGAAGCTTCTTCCTATACTTCATTGATGGTCTGCTCAGTGACAGAAGGTGTACATATCATTCCATTGTGATCATATGTCTGTAGATGAAAGGTTGGTAGAAGAAAGATAGCAATAGTCCTCCCAACTTCTTTTGCAAGCCTCCTTGACCATGGTGAGCATATGAAGACAAAGACAGTGATCACAAGGAATGGAAGAAATATAAAGAACTCCTTCATTATCATAGAGACTAGTGTTTAGAAGGAACTTCATGACAAAGGAGGCAATGGGTCCACAATTATAATCATTTTGAGTCTAATTGTGCATGTGTACACAGACTTGATTAGGTTTCACAGCATCATATTAATGAAGGGCAGTGATGTGAGTTCAGTAGAAAGGTCTGTTCCACTTGCTCCAGTCATCCAGCTCATGATCATAACATGGATTGAGTACTTTGGAGTTTCCAGAAATATAACATCCAAGGTCAAGGCCATATTTTCCTGATAATTGAAGACCACAGCAAAGAAGTGGTTGGAAGCTATAACTACAAAGGATACTGGAACTGAGAGATCTCTAGGAAGAGAGTTGAAAAAATGATGCTACTGAAATATGTGTATCTCTTGAGCATCAGGCAAGGAGTGAACACCAGATGAAATGGAAGGGATGGCAGAAAAGAAGTCAGCATAATGGACATGTGATCTTCCAGAGAGTATCACAGAGATAAGAGATGGAAATTGAGAACACTGGCATCAATTCATGTCTGATGTCTCAGAGTATTCAGATTTTGATAAGTGATTGCCCACATGATAGGTCTTGCCATAGAGCACACTATCAACATAGTCATGGTCAGTAAAAGATACAAAGAATAGAAAAGGAGAAGATTCACTGATGATGTGGTGTATGGAAGCCTCAGACATGTCCACATTGGTGTTAGATGGAACAGACAGGGGTAATGAAGAATTATTCAAAGAAGCCTTGATATAATCATCACTAGAGTCATCAGAGTTACTCTGATGATATACTTGATGCTCAGAAGCATTGGAATCCAGATCATTGATGACATCCTGACATTTCTAAAATATAGCACCAAGGAGATCTTCATTGAGGTCTTCAGTGTCACTTGCATCAACACTGCTAGACATGTCAGAGTTGTTTTCCAGGGAATCAAGTTGCTGCTCAGAGCAGCCAATATCTAAATTGTTCATCATGTTCCTACATTTCTGAAACACCAAATCCAAAACTTCTTCATCAAGATCTTCTTCTTCATTAGATCTGTTGGAGTCATGCTGGCCTACTTTACTATATTTCTGAGATAACAACTATAAATACATACTTGACTGATGATGACCTGGCATTTCTGATATACCATGTTTAACTCCTCATCATTGAAGAAGGAATCTGACTCTGTCTCCTTGAAACTCTTATTTTAAGGGAAAGACTTCAACAAAGAATGACCAAAGGAAGGTGCTGAAGAGAAAGAATCTGAATCATCATGAATGGATAGATATAAAGCCTCAATTGTTGATTTTACTGCCATGTCAACTTTAAGAGCCTTTGTCTGAGAGCATGTTTGAGGTGCCATGGTAGTACAGTAAGAATAACAACCTATCAAACACTTGGACTCCAACTGTAGGAAGTCATATAGATATAATGTCAGGGTCATCGCTAGTACTTTTAAAGTTTCAGGGTTAGAAAGTTTGGTCAACTTGAAAAAACCTTCTTGGCTATCTATCAGGTACAGGCATTATGAAATTCTTCATGACAGACTGCACAGCTCATAGGATGGGCTTCTTTAAATGAAATGCTCTTTCTTTCCATAATTGACATCTAAATTCCTCCCTTCATGTTATATCCCTCAAAGAAAGTTTTTTATGGCCTTCCTTCCAGTAGATTTCTTGAATGTAATACTCCATTGTTTAAATAGTGATAGCTGATGTAGTATAGAGCTAGCCCAGGAAAGATATAAATGAAAATATGCTGTACAGTGACTAAGCTATAGCAGAATATCATAGAAGGCTATGGAACAATGTAAGTGTAGAAACTATGAGGCTGATATAAGAGAATTGGCTAAGAAGTGACTGTTCAAGATAAAAGGATGAAATGACATACTTCCAGGAGCTAAGTCAGATAGGAACTAGAAGAGGATGAAGTGGGGAGATCAGAAACAAGAAATGTACATAGTGTTACAGGTGCACTCTACGCTGTAGTACATTGAAGCTACAAGCAATACGGATATGGATATGGATATGGATATGGATATGGACTACAGATACAGATATGGACTACGGATATGGATATGGACTACGGATATGGATATGGACTATGGACTAAGAACATGGACACTCTTAAGTTTTATCTTATCAGTACCGGACTTACTGATTATTTTTTATTTTCACATCTTCACATGTGCACATAGTCACATATCACTTATTCACCATTTCATGACCTCATGATTATCACTCTTGATGAGTCATGCTTCACGATCATCACGACCCCTATCTTTATGAGTTACGATCATAGATGAACCACACCTGATGGAGGCATAAGGCTATGTCTTCCATTCTACCACATCTATGCTTCTTATTCACATTAAATCCACACCTTATGTGTATGTTTATGCTTCTCTTCCATTCTTACTTATTAGATACACATTGTAACATCATG
>JBBPTP010000074.1:6556-22273 GCA_038094195.1 Pulveroboletus aff. carminiporus | reverse complement strand
TAGCGTAGATTACCCACCGAATGGAGCGAAAGACTCGTAGAGGACGGTTTCGTCCACGTCGTCGCCCAAGCCCCCGACGAAGATGGTCTTTTTTCCCTTTGTGCCTTCTTCCATGGTTGCGACGTCAGAGTTACTAACTGGGTACGTTTGTCTCAAACATGCTTCCCCCTCTTGGCCTTTTCTCCCCACATTATGAAACCTCTCTGCTGGCTTGAGAACGAAAGCCCCCTTGAAGTAGCTGAGTGGGCATATTCCGATCTGCATGGCAAGTTGCTTTGCCATTTACCCTCGGCACGTCCTCCTTGTGGGTATTTCATACAGCAGTAATGCTCACAGGTCCTTGGAGTACCTCGTCCCCTCGTCATGCCTTTGTCCATCAAGTGGGAGTGCAATTCTGTAGGATCTTCTTCCTCTTCTTCATCAGAATCGTCCCTCGACGACGACCAAGTCAACGCTCACCTCTCTCCCCACTGGTCAAAGTACCTTGACCTCATTTTGTCCAAGGGTTACCGGCTGGATACCGCGCGCGATGTCAGAGAACATTATCAGAGATACGGAATTGGCAGCGAGACACGTATCGTCTACTTCTCCGGGAATCTTCCCCAGCACACCGTGTCCGACGACACCCTCTGCAAGGATCCAGGACTGGTTTGGCATGATCTCTTCCCTTATTCCATGATCCTCTAACTCTTATTAGCCAGAGAATCTCTTCCGAGCGACCTGTTGCGTGACCGGCATGAGGCTAGTGGTCAAGGCCGTCAACCGGTTGAGTAGAGAAATCCAGAACGTGCGACATATATCTTCTTCTCACCTGCGGCATGATCCCATGAATCACTGTATACGTGCGTTCGCCATCTTTGTACGGATTGACCTTGTCACGACACGAAGAATGCAGCCGTCCTCGATATAATCGATGTGCCCACTGATGGCATTTGTTTTATTGTGATGGAAGAGTGGTCCTCCCATTTATTGCCCGAGATACCCCCCAAGTTACGAGACTTTCTATCCGCAATGCACCAATGCATAGAAGTAGCTATTCATCCCTAATCTCGTTTGTCCGTTGCTGATGCGTTTTCCTGAAAGCACATCGCTTTTATGCACCGGAATCGTATGGTGCACCTGGATATATCTCTGCACAATTTCCTCACCGATTACCGTGGCAAGTACGCATGCATCGATTACGAACTCAGTCAAAGAGTCGACGACCTGATTTCTATGGGAGCTTACTGGCCAAAAGGGACAGAAGTTCCCCCTGAGCTCGAGCATGGCCAAACGTGCGATCCTTATATGATCGATGTGTGGGCTCTGGCAATTCTCATTCTCAGAGCATGCAAAGTATGAGTGATCCAGTCATTCTCTATGTCTTATAGCCTGCTGAAGTCCGCATTAGATTACCAATCTTTACATTCCCGAACTTCTGCACCTCACACGGCCAATGCTTAATCTTGACCCAGATAAACGCCCGCCTGTGTCGGTTGTATTGCGAGAATTTGAACGGCTGGTACTTTTGATGGGGGAGGAACGTCTTGACCAGCTTTGCTGACCCAAAAGAATTGGGGCCATACCATCTATTCTCGTCCAAGTACGCAGACCAGAATGGAACATTATGTGACTGTACATCACGATACGCCTCCAGTACCAGCAGTCGCGGTTGCGCCTTCCTCCAGCTTCCGACGTTTTCGCTCCAGATACCGTGCCTTTGCATCCTGTACGTCTACTTCAGTGTTCCTTTTGGCAACAACCCTCTGCCTGCTTTCCTCCTCCTCCCTCTCCCTCTGCGCCTGTTGCCGTTCACGTTCTTCTTCCAACTGTTGGCGCATTTCCGCTGTCCTTCTTGCGGTAATTTCTTTGCGACTCGCTGCAGTCCCAGCTGCACGATGAACATGAGGTTCAGCTTTGTCCATTTTTTTGGTGGTCACTTGCAACCCAATGCGACGAGTGTTGGGAGCTGACAGATTCAAACCGGCTGACAACAACTCTCGCTTGTCGACGATCTGATTGTCATCGTTTAATTCGACCGCCTTTCCTTGCTCACGTGCAAGTCGAGCTAGTTCTACGTCGGATATTGGTGTGAAATCTGCGGGTTTAGTGATGGTCAAGGAGGGGCCTTGGGGCCCAATAAGAGGTTTCCGTTCCGTCATGGCGGCAACAGTTTCTTCATGCTTTTGCTCAGAGTCTTCCAGCAGTTTGCGGTAGAAGTGTGTTATCCCAGTCAGCGCTCCTTTCTGCTTCTTCTTTTCGGCCTCTAGTAACGTATGGGCACATTCATTGCAAACTATGCATGAGAGATAAGACGGACCTTCTCTCAGCCTCTCTTCTTCCTCAGCCTTTCGTACCTCAACCATCTGGTCTTTGTATGCTTGGGTAACAAAGGCTTCCTTGTCTGCAAACTCATCCCCTTCCAGTTCTCGCTCACGTTGAAGCATCTTCTCCTCAGCTCTAAGACGATCTAGCCGGCGAGTAGCAGCGGAATTTAACAGCCCCCCTATGTACTTTGGCTAACACTACATGAGAACGCTAGATCAAAGTCAAGGGACTGTACACTCACTTTACGCTGCTTTGTATCTGCTTCTTTAGCCTCTTTCTGTCTCTGCTTTACTTCCTGCATCCTGTCCCAGACCTCGTCGTACTCGTATACTGTGGCATCGATCTTCATTTCCTGTGCCATGCGTTTCTGCGCTGCCTTTGAAGACGCTACGTCACCAGTGAAAAGTGTTCTGTTCGCAAGGGCATCTTTGCTACTCGAAGGGACCGGAACAATGTCTCGGGTGTCTTCATCGTCTAGTGACGAAAACGCTGCTGGCTTGGCGAGAGGGGGGACGGTACTGAGCAGCTTCGTGTTCTTGTTGGAAAGGGAGAACGAAACCTTCATGACAATCTGCGTTATGTAATCCAAGTCCCACTCAACAAGAACGCATGGCTCAAAATCCTTTCGACAGAAGACGTATAAATGGCCCAGATGAAAGTTTTCGACCGGTCTTCGAACCCGGTCAGGAGCGTACCGCGGTTTGGAGCGTGCGAGGTGGCCGACAACCAGCGGACATACGCCCGATCTGTAGGACATGTACATAGCCTGCCGTCTAAGCTGACCCGTCCTTTCAAGTTTTACAGCCTGGGCTGATCAGTCAAGCAAATGGCTCCGCTTACATCGAGACCGGGAAAACCAAGATAGCGTGTGCTGTGTAAGTCCTGCTCGCCGTGAACATTATCATACGACGGATATAACAACTCTTTCAACTTTTGACAGATATGGCCCAAGGCAGTCCAGGTCCACCACTTACAATGAAAAGGGTAAATTGATGATCGAGGTTAAATTCGCTCCATTCTCGTGCACTCGTCGCAGATCACCCCTCCATGTGAGAGCTTTCGCGTCTTCCGACGATGTTGGTCAAGCTGAGCAGGTCCCTATTTAAGGATGCTGAAGATAGATCGCTTGCTGTCGCGATCCATCAATCAATTGCATCATCTGTCTGCTTGGAACTATTTCCAAAGTCGACCATAGATGTGTTCATCACGATAATTGAAAACGACGGTATTGAAGGTTGCGTAGCATCCGGTTCAATAGCGGCAAGCACTGCGATCGCAGACGCAGGTATCGAGATGTTTGGACTGGTCGCATCCTGTTCTGCGGTAAGGAAACTGTCAAACGGTCAGTAGCTTGAACTTGAGGATCCCCAGGCGGTGTTGGGGGACGAAATCCGACTAGATCCCACAGAAGAAGAAACGAATACATCAGACGGTGTTGTGGTTGTCGCGTGCATGCCTGCGCTCTCCTCCATCACGAACGTGTGGCAGTCGGGTCGAATCACTACTAAGCTTACTCTCAGAGTGAGTCTTTTTCCAGTGTCATACATGCCAGCACCTCACCTCACGTCCACCAGTGCATGGAAATGTGTCAAGATCGGTGTATAGATATCCATTCCGTGATTGCCCAGTCGTTGTCAAGTATACATAAAGCTCCCTAGTTCCATTCGTTCGCATTACCGCGTCAATTTCAGCCTGTACATCTATTTCCAATACCAATGCTGATATTGCATGGTGGCCTGCGAGGTATGTAATGCGTAATGCAATAGACGTTTTGTATAGTACATATAGACAAAGAAGTATTGAGTATCGGGCCTCAACTTCCAAATAACTAATCTAAGTAGTGTAGAAATTTTGGAGTCGCAATTAATTTCTGGTCAGTGCTTGGTGGGTTGCTGATATCACTATGCTGCTCGCCTTTTCTCATCAACGAGCCCGTGAACCGTACCCTAAGCCAGCAGAGCGCATACAGCGTAAAATAGCCCCAGTAGTCAGTTACGTGCTACCCATTTAGGCCTAAAGAAGACGTACATAGCCGACCTTCAGAGATCTAGCAAAGGACTTGACATATGATCGCTCCGCTTCCCATGCAAACGCCCTCGATTTATAGGACGGTGACTAGCTGATAATGAATCTGTATTCACCGTTAGGTTGTTCGAGTTGATCCTGACAGACTACGACACAGCCGCCAATAAAACATGGACACTCGATGGTATATTTCAGAAACCCTCACATTGTCTAATTGCTTTGCTCGATGGCCAACAATAGTCAGCAGAAAAGGTAACGGTTGAATTGTCAAATACTATAAGTTACTGCCGGATTTGATGGTAATGACATTGGTTACAGAATGAAGTTTAAACATTATGCGTCACGCCAAGCTGGGATATCTATATCAGCACTACCATGCGCCGTCGGATGATTCCTCAAGCGATAGTACATTGTCAGCTCAGAAGACTGTCTCCAGAAATATTGTCGCACTGCAGCAAGTGTCATGTCTAGGGAAAGTGCCGTATCATTGCAGAGAATTTCATACGTTTCCTCTGCTCGAGTCCGAAAGTTCTTCGTGCTTGGAGAACCAGGCGTGTGTGTATCAATAGTAGAGGAAGACATCGAGTTGGTTGTGCCGGACAGCTTCTCTAATTTTTCCTGCACCTGGAATGTGATGAGTTCGACTCAGCTTTTGGAATATGTCTACATACATGATGGGTCAGTTTCCTTACTCGAAGGAATTTACTCGCAGTTAACTTCGATTGAGCACTAAAGATCCAATGATTAGCATTGGAACGTAGTGGACAGGTGACGCAACATACACATTCAAGAGTTCGGGTAGTTGTTCGCCATCGGGATTTGGGTTTGGCCACGGTAGTAGAACGAAGCTGATTTTACTTGCAGGTGGAACAACAGCCTTGTTAAAGAGGACGTATTCAAGCAACCAAAGTGGCATGCTTTCTTCGAGCGCATATATGTCAGCCCATGTCGTCGAGACGCTGCCTCGATACACAGTTTTCCAGCCAGGATATAATTCATCCGACATCATCACCATCATATTGGGTGGAAGTGAAAGAGTTGGGACTTCGCTTGATAAAGGTGGAGAGAGGGGAGTTGACAGTAGGGTCTGAACAGACGTCCTCGTACAGTTAGCTTCGCTATCCTAGAAGATGTCAGGCTGATAATCGAAGCAATAATCCGAATGAAACCCACCTCAGGAACGGTTGAACTGTCCACGACGTTGCTTGCCACGGGGGAACTCGGGACGGCGTCGTTCACTGTTCTGCGACCTGGTCCCTTTCCGAGGCTTTTGAGACGACCCATGAGGCCACCACCTGGCGTAACCGGGGTAATCAGCCCAGATGGGTCACCAACGTGGCGTGGGGGGCTTCCAGGGCCAACCCAGCCCAAAAAATCGCCGTCTGATAGAGCAGTACTTGCCGTCGAGGGTCGACGAGCACGGGCAGAAAAATAATCGGGCTCGCGACTCGCGCCCGGTGGTGGTATATCAAGTCCATGAGTTCGAATCGGACGAGGCATAAGAGGCTTATCTGACAAAGGTGATTGGGGGGTGATGCTTGAGGGCTGGACGGCTTTCAAGGGTATCATCGGTGTGAGCAAAGGATAAGGCTTAGCAACTGAGGGTAAAGCAGGAAGAATTGCGGGTAATGCACTTGCAGATGTGACAACAGCCGTACATATTGGTAGGCGCGATGATGACCTCGATATTTCGACGGGTGAGCTGAGCCCAGTTAAGCTAGAAAATTCACCATTCATATCTGAGCTCATTCTTCCCATATTACGAGCGTGGCTTGGTTGACTAAATTCTGGCCCTTGGACATCACGTTTCCGCCGAATGCGCTGTTCTTCCCGTACGAACCCTAGGAACAAATTCCGGAGGACCCATTTTCCAACATTAACTTTTTGGCTTCATTAGCGTGAAATTTTGCAATATTGATTCATGAACGCACTTCTGAACTCGTCGTTAAAATGTTTGTCCGAATCAAAGCCTGCTTCGTCAGCGTATATCTCCGCCTCGAAGCACCGCTCATTGATGTGCACAGTGAGGACCCCAGTCTTTGTGTCCACAGACGACCAAGCAGACACGACGGCCTCCCCCTCGATACGCTCTCTGACTGCCTCGAGAGCCTCTCGAGGACTCCATTCCTTGTCACCAACCGCGCTACCCTGTTCTTTGCTGCGAGCGCTGCCATCTAAGCTCCCACGCATACTCGCGGCCTGGACATCTTCCTTCATATACCAACCGCAGCACGCTCCACGGACGATATCCCATACAGCAACTTCGCCTATTGTATCAACCGTCAGGGCATGCACACGGTCATTTAACAATACTGCTCGAACAAGCCCACGAGAGCCTGCGATAACGATATCCGGGTTGGAATTGAAAGGGGTAGCATCCGAAGCAAGTTCGTCTAGTTCCTGAGTTGTGTAGGTTGTGCGGGCTTCGTGGATGGGATCTTGATCGATATTCGTCATTGAGACGTGGCTTCTCGTATCTCTCTGAGTGTTCGACGCCCCAAGGGTCGCGGAATGCTGAAAAGCAGCGTTGAACGGCGACCGCCCACCTGGAACGGATGCCACCGAAGCGGCAGAATATAGAGTGGCTACTTCTGCATCGCGCCCTCGAGACATAAGTAATGATGGCGAAAACGAACTATTTGGATATGCAAGCCTAACGAGGGAAGAAAGTGGAACTCCAGGATACGATGGAGGTTCGTCATCCCTGTGACCTTGAGCATTATGTGAATGGTTACGTACTAGCTATCCCATTAAATTACATTACCTTGATGAACCGACCATGGTGGTTCTACTCCCACCGAGAGGCGCTTGGTCGCGACAGTGGTATTTGAGAATGGGTCATGATTACCCACTGTATCGCGCTTCATTGGTCGCTTGGGGATTCTCCAGCGACTGATGTTGGAGCTCCCTGACGCCGTCCAAAGCAATCCATCGTCGGCAGTGATGATCTTGTTTACCCCTTCTCCGCCTTCTTCACCAGATTCTCGTGCAAGCACGATACATATACCATCCGCAACTTCCGAACAGTCCTCGACATCCACTTTGCAGACGATCCCGGATTTATCTCCCGAATAAAATATTTTCAGCGATGGATGGGTGGAATGTAAAGACCATACAGAATCTGTATGGTACGTGAATGTATGCAAGCAGCGTTGCGAGGATAGAGACCAGAGTTTGATAGAAGCTATATTATTATGAGACCAAGTTGGTGCACGGGATGGGAGCTGCTCACCGTCAGTAGAACCTGTAAGAAGCTGGGAAAGGGACATGAGTGTGTATAAAGTGAGATTGACACGCAACCGTACGTATCTACCGTCATCAGAGATCAATATCGCCCGTATATTGTCCGTGTGGCCAACGAGCTTCCCGGTACGCTTCCCAGATCGAGGATCCCACATCCGTATCACACGCTCCGGAGACCCGCTGGCGATGGCACGACCGTATGGGTCTGCAGCAAGAGCATATATGGATGCTTTCGGTGCAGTCGCGTCAGGGGGATTGAGGGTCAATAGGGGTTGTGGTGTCGGTGAAGATAAGGTGAGGTCCCACAACTTAATTGACCGATCAAATGAGCCTGAAACGATCCAGTTTGATTCGCGACTGAACGGTTGGTGAGAAGCCAAGTTTTCTGACTCGTAAGTAAATTACCAGAAATCGAGGCAGCGGACATAGTCGGCATGTGTGCCAATGACTGACGGGTCCATTGACGGATTTGTGTGTGGATTCCATGCTTTGATGGTACCATCCGAGGAGGCAGATATTACTACATCGTATTATCAGCATACCGAGCGCGTCGAGGCGCGAGAGACTAACCAGTCTGATTGTAGTTACAAAGAAGTATGTCATTGATCCAATCTGTGTGCATTTGTGCACACTGTCGGAACTGTGAATCCTAGTGTCATGTAGTTTCAGAGTGCGACGGGGATGGACGCTTTTCTTACCGTACTGAAATTCAGCATTTCGGGATCGAATTCCCATTGATGTTCGTACGGGATGTTGTCATGGATGCTACTCCTCCGCTTCCTGCCGCCACTCTCTTTGACATCCCCAAGTATATCCCCGTCCCGTTGCTCTTCTTCTTCTGTCTCCTCGTCCACATCCGCCATGCCTGTTAGCGTCTCCCATGTTGCAGCACGATTCCGTCGTGACGATGCTCTTGGCCGCGGCCTGAGTGTTAGCCCAAGATCCCAGGAGATGACCTGTCCGTCTCGACTGCCTGTGTACAATATACCTTCTGGTGCTGCCAAGCCTTCCAGCTGGGTGGTGATGTCGAGTGCGAGGGATGTGACGCCAAGGCGATGGCTGGGTTGGCTGGGTTTGGGCGGCGCTTCGGGTTGGTGCTGTGAAGGGAAGAGGAGGGGACGTGGCGAACCGTGGCGAGGAAGACCGAGAGGGGGTAGCTTGAGGCGAGGGACGTGGTCGACTGGAGGTGGTATCACGTAGGACACCCGACGTCTTGGAGGTGCCATTCACATCCAGACCGCGAGGAAGGTGTTTGGAAAGGTGTCCCTGATGGCGATCTACTTGACGACTTGGTGTGGCAGTCGTCTACGACGACGTGCGCAACTTGGCCGTCACCGTTGATAATGCTACACTGCATCCGACTCGCATTCTCAGGCGCGAATTCATTCCATTCAGTACAACTTTTGTTGGCCCAGTACAGACGATTTAATGCCATGCGCAGAACCGTTGCTTCGCGGCTTGCGTAAGCACGGGTGCACCAAAAAGTCATCACGCTAGACCTTGTCCACTGCACCCATGTTTCAACGCGATCCACGGGCAGGTGCATTCTTGGGTGGCGACCGAGTGACTGGCCAGGACATTCGCGATCAAAATGGTGGGTGCGACCCTCGTCTTAAACTCGTTTACTCGACTGACCACCAGATCTCGGCAGTCACAGCAGCATTGTCAATCGCTAACATAGTAAAGAGCTCTTTGGGCCCCCTTGGCCTCGATAAAATGCTTGTTGACAACATCGGGGTACGTGCATCCATTCATTTGCATTCGGATGATTTACCTCCGAGCAGGAAGTGACGATCTCCAACGATGGTGCTACCATTCTCTCCCTTTTGTCTGTGGAGCATCCAGCGGGAAAGATCTTTGTTGATCTCGCGCAAAAGCAGGACAAGGAGGTTGGTGATGGAACCACTTCTGTGGTCATCATTGCCGCCGAACTACTTCGTCGCGCCAATGAGCTCGTCAAGGCCAAGATTCACCCGACAACTATCATCACAGGCTACAGGCTCGCCTGTAAGGAAGCCGTAAGGTTCATGCAAGATAATCTCAGTATCAAAGTCGACTCCCTCGGACGTGAGGCATTAATCAATGCTGCCAAGACCAGTATGGCTAGCAAGATAATCGGGAAGTACGTCGAAACATCTTGTACTGGTCTACGCCACCCCTGATTGACCTTCAAGTGACGATGATCTTTTTGCTGTCATGGCTGTTGATGCAATGCTCGCAGTCAGGTCAATTAATCTTCGCGGAGACATCAAGTACCCAGTCAAAGCCGTGAACGTTTTAAAAGCACACGGCAGAAGCGCAAGGGAGTCCCTGTTTGTTCAAGGCTATGCACTAAATTGCACAGTTGCTAGCCAAGGTTTGTTCTTTTTTTTTCTATTGTAATCTTCAGATAATGGTCGCCTTCAGCTATGAAGAAACGTATCACTAATGCGAAGATCGCCTGCCTTGACATCAACCTTCAAAAGATGCGGATGCAATTAGGTGTCCAAATTCTCGTGGATGACCCCGATCAATTGGAACAAATTCGCAAACGGTATGTTTTGTTGTGGTGTTCTTCAAACTGGCACCACCTAATAGTTGAGATAGTGAGGCTGAAATCACTATCGAACGCGTTCGCAAAATCCTCGCCGCTGGCGCTAACGTCGTTCTTACTACGAAAGGCATTGACGATCTATGCTTGAAGGAATTCGTAGAAGCCGGAGCGATGGCCGTTCGTCGTTGCCGCAAAGAGGATCTCAGGCGCATCGCAAAAGCCGCGGGGGGAACCCTGATTTCGAGTCTCGCAGACCTGGAAGGAAACGAGACTTATGAATCCAGCTACTTGGGTGTAGCGGATGAAGTCGTACAGGAACGTATCTCTGACGACGAACTCATTCTAATTAAGGGGACAAGAGTTGTCAACTCCGCGTCCATTGTATTACGCGGAGCAAACGATTATATGCTAGATGAAATGGAGCGAGCATTGCATGACACTCTGTCCGTCATCAAGCGAACCCTCGAGAGCGGGTCTGTCGTTCCGGGTGGAGGTGCGGTCGAATCTGCTCTCAGCATTTACTTGGAGAATTTTGCCATGACACTCGTCAGTCTTTTTCTTCAAAGAAAGAAAAATCTGCAGACTTCTAAATATGTTCCAGGGTTCAAGGGAGCAGTTGGCTATTGCAGAATTTGCAGCTGCATTGCTATCGATTCCAAAACAGCTCGCTGTGAATGCAGCAAAAGACTCGACTGAGCTGGTCGCAAAACTCCGTTCTTACCACAATGCAGCGCAAAGTGCACCCGCTGGTGACCCAAAAAAGGTACTTTTGCGATACGGGCTCGATCTCGTAAGCGGTGATGTTCGAGACAACGTTGCACTGGGCGTTCTAGAGCCTACGTTAAGCAAAGTTAGGAGCTTAAAGTCTGCATATGAAGCAGCCATCTCTCTATTGCGAATTGATGATGCGATTCAGTGCATACCAGGTAAGGACCCGTAAGTAGCTCGATGACTCCCGTTTCGCTGACTGCGTTCTCGGAAGAACCGAAACCAGAGGCAGACGGGCATGGGCACTGAGGTGTAGGACTCGTCAATTGTAGATTGTCATGTTTATAATACACAAAAGTGGATTGATTGGCTGTTCGAGAGTCACGTGATATATGCATGCCTGCTCTGTTGTTTCAAAGTTTAAACACGCGTCGACCGGGTTTCGCTGTGAGTGGTCCATTTCGGAATCTTTCCCTCATTGACCCATCTTTCCTACTGCCTTCCACGACGGGCGCTCCTCCTGGAATATCGTTGAACCTTCATATTGGTTCCTGCAGAATATCTCAAGCCTTTGGGCTGATGCTATGCAACAGGAAGGCTTCAAAGCCATTGCCCCTTCGGCCACATCTTCCCCTCAGATCGGACAACGTTTTCGGTCGCTAATATGGACATGTCTCGACTATGATCTTGTCCAGTCTGCTGTGTTTTACGCTGAACGATATCACGTTATGGACGAACACGACCACGATGCACGTCATCTCTACGCGACAACCCTCCTCCGCGCCCGACGGCCGCATTCTGCGCTCTATATAGTGAGTGGCACTGAGCAAGAAAATTGCAGTGGCTGTCTGGAAATCAAAGGGCAATGCTGTACGGCTCTTTCGCGCTACCGGCAGGCTCGCGATGCTCTGGAAGCTGCTCTGAGGGATGCAAACTATGTTCCATCACGTGCGTATATAGCTAGTTCGCTGCATGATCGTCTGAACCGTTTCCCAGAGTCTATGGGGCCTCGGACGTCACGAGCCTTCCCTGAGGAGGCTGCGCTGCGCTGCCGGGCGGGGACAATGGCGCTGAAAGGCAATCTCCCCGACAAAGCCACCGCTAGCTTTCTCCAGGCGTTAGGACTGAATCCATTCCTTTGGGAAGCTTTCGAAGGATTATGCGCGCTCGGTCAGTGGGTTTGGAAGGTTTTTTCGGATTGATCCCAATTGAGTATCCAGGTACTGCGCCTGAAGTCGACGAGATCTTTCCACCCCGACCATTACCAACCAAACAAGTCCCTCCTGAAGGACCTCCAATTATCAAAGTTGTCCCAGGACCAACTGCCACAGGTGTCGGGTTCTTTACCCCCGATGTTGCTGAAAATAATATTCATGCCCGGGGCCGGCAAAACCCTCCTCAGGTCTTTCGTGCGGAACAACCACACGTGCCACACGATTCGCTGTATGTTTGAGCATTTGATTGAGATAGCAGCCTGGCTCACACGATTGTCAGGGTTACGAATGATTCACTCCTCCATGCAGACGGCCACTTTCTCCGACAGGTGGCACCCCGTGGCTTCCGCGTGGAAGATGCGTTAGCTGGTCCATCTCAACCCGCCGCTCGACCTCTTTCATCCGCAGACGAGACTGGACCAGTCCAGAAACGTCTGCGTTCAACAACTCGCCAGCGGAGTGTCGATTTGGCAAAATCCAAGCCATCTAAGTTGGTAGTAGACGAACCCTTGAAAAAGGCATGCGCCCGCCCGGCCCTGAAATTTGCTAACATCTTCTCATCATCTGGTCGTCGTTCTCAGCCTATTCAGAATTTGAAGAGCGTTGTTGGGGTCGGAAAAAATGAACGACATCCTGGGAATAATGGAGTTGGTCCGCGGCGCAGTACTCGATTGTTGAGCGGCACTATGAGCAAACCAGCTGGGAAGGTCAGATTCTCTTCATGTCATTACAAGATGTCGTCAGACGCTGATTCGTCCACCTCTACCGCAGCATCCACCATTGCGAGAACGTCGGCGCCAAATTATGACCTCACGGTCGCGTTCGATAGGGTCTGATCTCGATGAAGACACCGTCGCTGCCGTAGATATGGCGTCTTCTACTTCGCCAGCATCGAATGCTCAATCACCTCATTCTGAGACCTCTCCATTGCCAAACCACTGGACTCCTACTCATGAGAGAGCTGCTCAGGAGGCTTATGAACAAGAGATGGCCGACTATTTTATCTACGATCTCATGCGACGATTCGCGCGGGCCTCTAGAGCGATGTCTATTTATGATTGCTATTCTTGCCTAACAGAACTTGAACGCATACCCTCTGTGCACCAGCAATCATCCTCGGTATTGTCCATGGTTGGTCGGGCTCACTATGAACGATTGGAGTATGCTTCTGTACGTCATCTACTTGCCGCGTCCTGTGCCATGCGGTTAGTTTCTGTCATCTCATTATGACTTACATGCATCCTTAGGCTGAGCGAGCTTTCAGGGCAGCTCGTGCTCTAGAGCCTTATCGGGTCTCCGATATGGAGGTGTATTCGACCCTCCTATGGCATCTGCAACAAAACGTGCAATTATCGTTTTTGGCCCAGGAGCTCATGAGCATCAATCCGCACTCGCCACAGGCTTGGATTGCTGCTGGAAATTTGTTTTCAATCCAGAAGGAGCGTTCGCAAGCCTTGGCATGCTTTCGGCGTGCCGCTGAATTGGACCCAAGCTGTGCATACGCGTTCACGTTGAGTGGGCACGAGTCAATCGACGAAGACATTGATAAGGCAATTTCGTTTTTCCAAACTGCATTACGTGTCGACCAACGACATTACAATGCCTGGTGAGTGCGAATTAGTAAATATGCTTTACACTATCCGCCCAATCCGCTTTGGAAGTGTGCGAAGGTTCATTACATCAATGATAGGTATGGCCTCGGGACTTGTTATCTGCGGACGAGCAAAATCCGACTCGCGGAATACCATTACCGGAAGGCGCTCGAGATACACCCTCAAAATGCAGTGCTTCTCGGATGCGTGGGGATGGTGAGTCGATTTCATCCGCCCTGCTGATAAGGGAGCTGCGCGTTGCCATTCGGTTAATGCGCGTATCGCAGACTGTAGAACGTCGCGGAGATAAGGTTGCAGCCTACAGTCTATTTGACCAAGCCGTGCGACTGGCTCCCGATAATGCGCTAGTTCGCTATCGACGGGCGAAGATGCTAGTTTCGATGAAGCGATACAAGGTGGGAGCGAGACAGCGCCGTCTTTGACGGATAACGAGATTCTTATCCACGACTCACAGGAGGCGATTGAAGATTTGCAAGAGCTTCGCGATAGCTCGCCTGAGGAATCAAATGTCGTCTTCCAGCTCGCTAAGGTCTATCGACTTGTCGGAGATGAGGCGAAATCGGCGCAATGGCTCGCCATTGCACGCGACATATCTCCGAAAAGCGTCAACAAGCTGAAAAAGCTTATCGACACCGTCGAGGACGATGAAACGGAAGAAGATCATATGGATGAGGGCTGAGGCGTCATGATATACGTGGCATTTTATGCAAACTCAGTTCCATGTAGTCCAGCATTCAATCATAGTCTTGGGACGAGTACGCTGAGCCGTGGTGGCGGCATCCTCGCGTGACCTGAAATTACTAGTATTTTGTCATGTTTGTCATGTGGCTGTGTGAGGGGCTTCGTTCCGAGGCGACCAGGTTTTTGAGTCACAACGGTATTTCAAAATTATTACTATATAAGCCCACCCTGGCCCGCCCCGCCCCTCCCCTCGCCTTCTTTTCGCCTCCCACATCATGCCTTCACAATAAACCTACTACATATCTTGACACCGTCTCCCATCCTCCCCTCGTCGCGCACACCCCGCGACCGCACGTTGCCTTCCCCTAAAAAGTATGGTCAACAAACTCGCCCGTAAATCCAACAACGGTACCATTCTGTTCGAACCCTTCATCGTATACCGCATACAACGGTGAATCCACTTTCAACCCAGGTCCGTCTTTCCAAACACTCCTCGTCCATCGCTCATATCTGACGTCGCGTCACCCGCTAGACACCATACATTTCCACGACGCCCACCCCCTTTTCTCACCACACCCATATGTCGGCAGAGTATCTATTCACAATGGCCCGTAACAAGTTGCATGCTGCCATAGGTGGCAAGGACAACTGTAACCTTCACCGCTGGGTCCTCCTTAAAAATTCGGTGTTTCGCTCACAATCTCCCCCTACATCATCCGTATTGAACGGTCCATCCAGTCCTCTGTGTGTGTGTCCTGAAGATGTAACAGATGACGAAGACAGTGGTGAAATGGAGGAGTCGGACTCATTCATGTTCCCCGACGCTAGCAAGCTTATCCCTCAGGGTGGCGCTGACATGACCGTCTCTGAAGCTGAATGGCTTGATTCCCTCCTGGAAACTCTTTGTGAAGGTGAAGGTGAAGAGTTCTGTTCAGATTCAGACGTTCGAGTTTCAGGCGCTGCCACGGAGGAAGATGACGACACACCTCTGAGTCCTTTGACGTCCCCCATGTCATCCTCGGACGATCTTCTGGGTCAACAGACACGCTGTTCCTCGCCCATCGCTGTACCATATCCTGTACCATATCCACCCTTCCACCCACCACTCGTTGGTCCGTATGAACTCGGTCCCATTATCGAGTCTCCATCGACTTCCCCTTCGGCGTACGATACTCTTGCCCGTTACGACATTGACGAGCTAGACGACCTCCCTGTGCCAGAAGCGATAGAGGATACTTCAGACGATGAATCTGATGCACCCTCGTTACCGTCGTTGGGCCGGTCCTCTGACCTCTTTTTCGAAACCTCGCTTTCAGGAGAACATAGACAGCGGCGGTCTCAACCGGACGTGTATATTCGCACGACGGGTTCGGTATTTGATCGTTTCGAGTTT
>JBBPTP010000073.1:0-37198 GCA_038094195.1 Pulveroboletus aff. carminiporus | reverse complement strand
GTGGTGGAGTTCCATCCGAGCCTTGGCCTTGATGTCGAATGGGAAGAACATGGACTGGAAATCTTCGGTGAACTTGATGAAGGTCTTCTTTGTAGTGTCGACAGTGGCATCCACCATCTTATCATACCATATCTCAGAGAACTGGATGCCCCTGCCCTTACTCATCTTGTTAAGGCAGGTTAGGATCTTGGTTCCATCGTCAGAGTAGATTGATGGGTTGACTGAGAAGTAGGCGTTCATCACCTTGATTCATCAGGTGGATTCATCTGATTCACCTGAAAAGTCTACTAATAGAGCAGCTTTAACTTTGGATCAGATGGTAGACATAGTAACAGATACTGGATTGGGCAGTGTACTGGGTGATGGGCTAGGTGGGGGACTGGTGAAGATGGGACTGGGTGATCTGGATGCAGCGATCTGGAGTAAGGGTTGAGGTGTCACGATTTGTGGTAAAGGCTGAGGTGCTAGAGTTCTGGGTGTGCTGTGACTAGGTGTTGACTAGGTTACTGGGTGGGTTTCTAGTTGATAGGTGCATCTGGTTCTAGGGAATAAGGCTGGATTACTGGACTGGGTGGTAGCTGGATTTCTGGGAAGTCTTCCTCCTTGCTGAGGGGTGGTCTGATGGTGCTAGGTGCTATGGTGACGAGGTGGGATAGTCCTACTCTGGTAATAGAAGGGACAAGGGTGACTTTGAATCTTTTGTTAGACCTAGCACTGCAATGTCTTGTGTAGAACACGAGACAGTGAGTTCTTGAACTAGGGATAACAAACTCAAGAGAGATTCTACCAAAGAGAGGAGCTCACAAAGAGTCACAACGTCCTTTGATAAAAACTTAGATTGTGCTAGGCAAGAGGTACTAAATAGATTCAAAGTAGAGAACCATTACATGGTGCTATCCTATGGTTTAAGTAGTGATAGTCGATTTACTCTAGGGCTGGCCAAAGAAAGAGAAATAGGTAGGAGAGAGACTGTAGATTAGTCAATCCATAGTAGAAGTGAAAGGAACACTATGGAAGAAATATGAGTCATCAGGAACTATGACATTGATATGAAAGAATCAATGGAGGAGTTAGCATCCAAGACAAGAGCTCAGAGAAGAATAAGCTGTGGATGTAAAGGTGATATGACAAGCAAGAAATGGAACCAAGTGTCATATGTTATACCAAAAGTAATGGCAGATTGCGTGTAGGTGATAAGGGCAAGGAAAGCAGTAAGGAAAAGAATCGTAACACAAACAGCTGATCCTTCAGTGGGTTAGTCATTTTAACAACTTTATCCTAGAAAAAGTACACTGTAAAAGTCTGTAATGGCCTGTAACAGACTAACAGTCTGTGGCTCTGTGAGCCCTGTATCTATATAACTAGGTAATTTGCTGATGTATCTTGCATCAGAATTCCAAGTTGATGTCTCTGAAACACAAACACATGTTCTCAGGAGTCTCCATCCATGCTACAACTTGGGTAAGCAGTAGACAGTGATGTTCCAGTCATTTCTATGTAGCAAAATGCATGTTCCTTGACATAAAAGTCCAGAATAATACCAGGGATCCAAGCATTCATATAGTTGGAGAGATAGTGGCAGAAAACATGTTGCAAACTATGTACCTCATTCAATAACATACCCTGTGGTAGTAGGTATTCTCCTGGGTTTGATCAAAGGCACTACATACACTTGGTGTGGTATTGCATTCTTTTGGTCGCGGCGGTGCAACGGAGCGGATATTCCCGGACAGCTGCGTAAAAAGGGGTGATGGTCAATTACGGAAGGTTGTGCCAACCTGTGAACCTCCTGGCGTCAGATTTCTCTTGAACTGACCGCTGCCATCCATCTCCTGATCACCCACTCGTTTGTGTGGATAGCCGGCTTGGTCACTTTTTTCCTTGTCTTACTGGTAGGGAACATTATCAAACATATTTCTGAGCACTCATTGACCGTCGGCCTGCACCAGGGTGCTGCGCACGAAACCTGTTCACTTTAGCTTTGACAAGGAGTCATGGGTCCACCAGTAGCTGTATATGTTGTTGCAGCCGTCGTAAGTGTAGCAGCGGTGTTTGCGTTCAAAGAGGTACGATCATGATTACTCTGTGCCCTCCACCGTCCTAACGAAGAAACACGTGTACTCACACGCTCCTCATCTTCTCTCCTCGATTTACTTCCTCTACCCTCCAGTTCATTTACGAACCGCACTTGGCCCCCAAGCTTGAAGCATGGGCTGAAGACTTTCTTGAGCGGAGGCGCGCAGCACGCAATAGACGTGCTAGCGCCGTTCCGGTCGGGACGTCTCGTCGTCGTCGTTCATCCTCTTCCTCTAATCCATCTCATCACGACAACGATCCTCGGACAGAGCGGTCTGAGAACGGTAGAAACCCGGGGTTGAACGATCTCGTGGATGGGTTCGAGTTAGAAGCGCTCGCTCCAAGAGAGGTAGATGAATGGCGGAATGAGGTACTCAGAAGCCAGAGAAGGAACACGAGCGGTCTAAGAATGCGAAAGATGAATGGACTTGGGGACGAATCTGATGGATTCGACAGCATGAGTACAACTCTAGACGAGGTGAGTACTTGACGTCGTTGTCCTTACTGTTCGGCCCTCAATCCAGCCGTCACAGTCATTTACATCTCTTACACACACACCACTCGCATCGACGCATGTGATCTCCAATGTTTCTTCTCCGATCACATCCAGCACTGTATCGCTGCCTCAGACGCCGGCTCGTCGCTCTTTAGCGGCAACCCAAGAATCTTACGTAGCTCCACCTTCCCCGTCTCTCCTCATCCACGGGATACCAATGATGTCTACGGAACCTTCGGGCTCCGGTGTTCCGACACCCCGCCCAATCACCGATGGTGGCCATTTTGACGTCACTTCTCCGTTCCCACTTGCAATCCCCTCTGCTAACCATCGTTCACCCGCCCCACACCCTTTGCCATTTACTCCAACCCACCAAGTCGCAGCTGATGATTCTCCGTTTGGTCCCCTCCTCCCGGACACCCCACGTTCAAGCGCAGAGATGTACGGAGAAAGGCCCTTTTCCCCGATCACGAGGGTGATGGTACCTTCCAGGGCCAATTCTACGAGTTCAACTCAGACACTTGGAAGTTCTGGAGTGCTCAGGAATCCCAGCAGGCTCGTGAATGAAGTGGTAATGAATGGTTCCGACGACGGCAATGAAGAGAACGATCTACTTGCTTCCACACCCACTTCTGCGTTGGTGAACTCGGGCCCGGGGATGAATGAATCGGTCATTTCATCGCTCTCAGAACGGTACCCGGCTCCGCCCACACCCCCTGTGATAATTTCGCCACCAGCATCTTCTGTCGATGTCATCTCAGTACCTTCATCGCCCCATAGTGATAATTCTGAGATTGTGATGCACAATGACGTTATAGCCGCAGAGCCAGGCTCTCCCCCTCAGACTCTCCCACAGATGCATTCTTCTCTGCCCTTACTTCGCCTGCCCTCGGATGCGTCGGACCCGGGTTTGATATCTCGATCGCGATCCGCGGCACATTCGGCCACGTCTCCAGCTCTCTCCTTTGTGTCTTTCCTTTCCCCGATGCCAATTAGTCGTGCCGCATCCGAGTCTGAAGGAGACGAGTTTTTGTCGGTTGCTAGCGAAGATAGCGATTGGAATGCATCGCCCGTGACGCCAAACAGACCCATGCAAGACGTGGCGAACAACCCATTCCTCGACTTTGAGCATCTGACGCACGGCGGTAGAGTGAGCGGTTCTGAACATGGGGATGGGAGCGAGAACAGTGAGGTGCTTATTTCTGACCCTGGACAGGAAGCGGGCAGTGAGGCGGGCAGTGAGGAGAGTTGGGGAAGCGCTAGGAGACATTAGATTGGGAGGTAAGGGTATCTGGGTAAGCTGCGCAAAGCAAGCAGATAAATCGCATTCTGGAGTGGATATACGACAGTGGCTCCACGACTTGCACTTTCACGCTTTAAACTTTTTTTTCTTCAGGTGTATCTTGGTGCTGTGTCCTGTATCATTTGCTGTCCTCTGCTTTTCGCTGTACAGTATTTGAGACGAATGTGTTACAAACTGGCGTTATTCAGCTTTGTGCGACCACCGAGTGGATTTATCATGATCGGTCTTCAAGCTTCAAGTTTGACGGGTTGACGTGCACACCAGAACACACTCAAGGAAAGCTTCTCACTAATGACTTAGTAGGTGCATACGCGTACGAGACGAAATATAGCGCAATTATATACTTTCAGCAGATTGCGACCTATGGTTTGAGGTAACAGTGATCCAATCCGTTTATTCCTTGCGCGCTCGTTTCTTGGAGCTAACACTCTGCATGTCGACGTCCTCGTTCGCCGTGGCGAAGTAGTCCAGAGACCCCTTGGGGTCAGCCTTGATCGTCTTGCTACCCTCAGTCCAGCCAGCGGGGCAGACCTCTCCGTGCTTATCCTGAATCGCTGAATCACGAGCCATTCCACAATCGAAATTATCAAACGAACCGTAAACTGGAACGCCTGCACCAAACGGATGGTTTCTTCGACAGAACGACCCACGGGCAAGTCGTTGACCGTGATTTGCCTAGAGCCACGAGATGAGTTACTTTGACCACACGACGATACCGTTACATGCCTTATGATACCCTTTGGATCGATGATGAAAAGGCCACGGAGAGAAATACCCGCTTCCTCGATGAGGACGTCGTAGTCGCGCGAGATTTGCATGTTCCGGTCGGCAAGCAGAGGAAGCTTCAGGTCGGGTCCGAGGCCACCCTGCTTCCTCGATTGCTGAGCCCAAGCAAAGTGCGAGTACTGCGAATCAGTCGAGACGCCTGTCGAACGTGAGTAATCGTCGTCTCCACGTCCGACAACTACCTACCCAGGACGACGGCGTCCAGCTCCTTGAACCGGGGGAGAGCATCGTTGAATGCGAGGATCTCGGTGGGGCAAACGAACGTAAAGTCCCTATGGTAGCACCGTTCAGTATGTCGTAATAGTTATTCCAAGGTTCTGTAAAGCCTTACATTGGATAAAAGAACAGAACGACCCTACGAAAAAAAATAAAGGTGAAGCTACTTAACTGGAATTGACAAGGCCTACCATTGTCCCAAGTAATCTGCGAGAGAGATGTCTTTGAACAGTCCCTCGACGACGGCTGTCGCCTTGAATGCGGGAGCAGGACGTTGAACTCGAGCGACCATGGCGACCAGGGATCAAGGGAAGAGGAATAAATAAAAGGTCCGACCATCGCGCAATTTATGTCGCGTCGAGACGCGTTATGTGCGCATATTTAGCATAACCCAAACTTGGACGTCAGTCTGGACTTTTATCCTGATTTACATAAGGAAGGCCCCGACCTCGACGGAGGGAGAGTTCCAGGTCTAGCCTGCAAGGTTTACACAGGCACCCAGAGGGTGACTTACTACTAGGCATATTGATTTGAGAGTAACGTCCAAATATAACATCTCTCGGGGCTTAGAGGCCTCCCTCATACTACTTGAAGCTTGAAGCAGCAGTGGGTGAGAGGTCTTTTGCGAGCGCAGTCGCGACTGCGAACCTGCCCTTGAATGCCTCCGCATGAAACGCTTGCGGCTGACCTGACAACGACACCCAAACACCGCTGGTCGTGACACGTCACCTTGGTTCTTGGCCCCCTTCATATTCCTGGGCCCCTCGTGGATGTGCTTGATGGGGTTCCGGAAGTTCCCGCGATTAACCAGAGCGCACCCTGCGTTGCCTGCCACGGAAAGGCGTTCGACTTGTTGAAGGACGAAACCCTATCCTCGGACCAAGCTCAGAGGTTCTGGACAATCCCACCATCGGATCTTGGCTAGTTTCCCCTGCCATCTGCGGTCTGTTTTGCTCGGATCTCCAGTGAGTCAACTTGCTTCCCCGAGCATTAGTCCTCTGCTCCAAGTCGACAATGGTCATACTGAGGTAGTGTCTACTTTTTATGCCTTTTTGTTCCTACGTTACTTAGGGAGCTCCACTTTCAATATAGTGATGCGCCAAAGATCTCAGCTCACAGCTTGTTGATCAGACTCGGTCATGACCAGAGTTCCCGGACTGTCGCGCATATATCTGGGCCCCGATTTCGTTGCGCTCTGATGCAACGACCCACAAACGAGAACCATTGTAACGAAAACAGATTATTTTCGTCAGCAATACAGCTTTAGACTAGAGTGATGTCGTCTCGCCGACTACGGCAGTGCAGCTACATGCATCGGAATCATCATTATTGAATTGTGACAAACCACTGCTGCTGCGCACCGGGTGCGTCACATACACCACCGCAAATTGATCGTGGTTGTGACTAATCTTGAGCAGGTTGCTGTGTAATAGACAATATAAAGCTGGCTATCTCAGGACCTATCATACGTTCAACAATGGATCCACAAACAATCACAGGACGCCCCGGAGCCGGGGACGTAAAGGTCACAGCGCTGGCTCAGCTAGACACAGAACCCCTCTCAATGGCGTATGGGCTCTCACCAGAGCAAGCATCCTTCTTCAAGGCAGAGACTAGGATCGATGACGACGACAATCTTAGGAGCCACATTCTGGAAGTGCAAGAAGAAGCCTACAAGGTCAGCGATGTGACGTCGTTTTGAGCGTTTACCAGAATGTGAACACAACTTGGACGTAGATATTCCCCTACGTGTGCATCAGATCGTTCCTGTTCCTCTGGCAAGTCCTCCTATCGTGCTATGTTGAAAATCCTGAACTTTGTCCAGCTTAGGGATTGCGACACACTCGGAATACGAAAACATCATTAAACTTGGCCAGAAACGACCGGATGGAATCCTACTGGACATTGGTTGCTGCTGTGGGTAATCCGCACTCTCAAAATGTTTCTTCCCCTGGATGTTGATGATACTATATGCATTAGTCGGGGTGGATGCGAGGAAAGCTGTGGTAGACGGTTTTCCACTGAAGAACGTCGTGACCACGGATTTGCAGAAAGGCAAGTGACATCCCGATTTGCAGACATGTCAATTAACCTTGACGTCCTTGAAGGATTCTTTTCTATGGGACATGCCCTCTTCAACACCACGCCAGAATCTTATCCTATCAGCTTTGTCTCGGGGGATGTATTCGATCCCAACATTTTGAAAGTTGTCCCCCATTTCGACAAGCCTCCTTCGACGGAGAAACCAGACTTGACCACGTTGACTTCGCTTAATCCACTCGCTGGCCGCTGCGCAGTGATCTACGCGTCCAACTTTTTCCACCTGTTTTCAGAGGAAAATGAACTCCGCTTGGCAAAGGCGCTAGCAGGGTTGTTATCACCTGAGCCCGGCTCCATGATATGCGGTGAACATGTTGGGAATTTGCAAAAGGGAATCTTCTCCCAAGAATACGCGGGTATGCGAGCTGACATGTTTCTGCATTGCCCCGAATCTTGGAATGCCATGTGGAATGTTGATGTCTTTGCGCAGGGAGAGGTAAAGGCAGATGCGAAAATTGATTGGGTGGAAAGAGCCGGGTTGGGGTATTATCGGTTGCAGTGGTCGGTGGTGAAGTTGTAACTCGAACAGAGGAATAGGCGTACTATGGTAACTAAATGTATGCTGTCACTGAAAGAACCCCAGGTCTCGAACCACAACTTTTCCTTTCATCTGTGGTTCATGTCGTCCCATCCCAGTTAAGTAAACCAGCTACTTCGAATATCTGATCTGGTGTACCGCATGTGTATCTTTGTTCATTTTTAGGAGTTCAGTGTTCTGTCCTTCATTGAAAGTGGCAACAACGACAAGATTTCTAGAGTACGATGCCATTGATGTGGTGACGGACCGACCTCCTAGAATGGTGACTTTTATTTAGACCCGGAACAACCGCACTCCATGGGCATGAGTGCAACAACCTTATTCAGAGGTCATGCGCATGCCAAGTCGACGCCGGTGAGTTTGCGGGAAGGCCTCGAGTTGATTCAGTCAAAGGAGTGTACATGTTTGTGAGAACTGAGCTTCATGACGATGGTAATGGGGCTGCATCATCACATGCAAGCTTGACTAATATGAAAGCTCCTTGCAAGACCTTTCGTTCCGTAAGATGCCACGTCGGTCAAATGGTGGCTATAATGCGCAATGCCGATCTTGAGAAATCTTGCATCGTCTCCAAGCTAAGAGGGTGGCATAGCATAGCGCGACGACAGCTTCGATCCGTTTCATTGTGTCTGATGAGAACATGGTTCTTGCACCACCTTGTTATCAGGCCGCTTGCTTGTTTACCCGCCCAGACTCTAGAGGCCACATGCCCAGTGCTGTAGATTACCGTGAGACTCCAACATGATGGAGCGTTGCAGCAACTTGAGGTTGAGCGCTTGAGCTTGAACGTTCATCGATCCTCGATCATCCACGGTATCCGTGATTTTACCCTAGCGTTGTTTTTGAGTTCCTCGTTGCCATCCACTCGTTCATCGTTAATTTCGTGTCGTACGCACTGTCTAGACCATCTGAGGTTTCTTTGGTGCTTCCGGGAAAAAACCAGCACTCGAGGACGTTCATGTATCGTTTACCCCAAGCCAGAACCTGGTGTCTGGCACTCGTTTCCGTATTCATGGTTTATCAAACGTCCATGCATCTCATGTACTGTCCGCCGGACGTGGTCACGAGGGACGCCACTCGTTTGGACTGGGAGAAAGAACGAGCTCGGCACGACATTCTACGGCATGAATGGGAACGCGAGCGACAGAGGTGGCAGCAGGAGGTTGAGGAACGCAACCGGCGTGAAGAGGAAGAACGCCAGGGCCTCCATTTGTTCTGGGGCAATATCAAGGCGCATACGTGCACCACATATGCGACAAGGGAGTATACTGCGCAACTCATGAACTTGCCTGCAACCTGGAAACATCGGCTGGGTGCATGCAAGACCATGCCACTTGAGATCCATGGGACTTACTATTTACCGAAGATGTGCGAAGATAAGGCAGGTAGTTTTCCCCTAAGAAGATGATTGGGACGCCAATACTGCCAGTGCGTTAGGGCCTCGGCGTCGTGGTTGGCCGATGGGAGATCAACCAGCAAGAACCCCATTGTACAACATTCTGGGGCTCGTACCATGACAAGGCAGGCACATTCCCTGCCATAAGCCATCATTAGTAGTAATGAAATACATTTCAGGGCTGCACCTCTCCAGGGTCTGGGAAGAAGGCAAGACCTAGTTTCCCAGAGATCGCGTATCATCACTGACTGTTTCTCTAGTATATTACGCACAAACTAATGAATCTCCCCCAGGAAAGTGACTGGAGAGAATTCTGTGCCACGACGCCAGCCCGTTTCAATCACATGCAATTCCCCGGTGCCCAGGAATGCTTTCGAACGGTACGTGTATCCTAGAAGCCATAGACTCCATTGAATTTCCTATGTACACATGTAGCTGTGGGGCGTGTATGGCCAATGGGAGATGGATGACAGCAGCTGCTGAACGAGTCATCTTTCACTTACCATCTAAATCAACATCTCTACTCGAAAACCATATCATCAACCTTGTTTGCGTTGTATGCACTAGAATTGCTTTCTGTAGGACTAGGTTGCCATATGTACATGCATTTTTACATCCTGTACAATAGTGATGAAATCTGACGGTTTGAAGTCGATCAGTGGTTGAATGGACACGAGAAATAAATTCCCATAAACCCCAGCCATAATTACTAGTACACGAATCCTTCTCTCCTGATTTTATGAGAGTCCACCCCCATCTCTTTCAGAACATCAAGAACGACCTAGGTTCAAAGTCCTCTGGTCAACATGGACCCGTCTTCCTTATGCATTCTCGATGCTCACTGCACATAAGGAATCCTTGCTCACTCGACCTGCATGCCATGCCACTTTGACGGAAAAACAGATGTCGTCCAGCGAGGGCGAGGATGCAGGCAAATGAGAAAAGATGTGAATTGAAAACATGCCTCGATGTCTTTTATGTTCCTGAAGATGATCACCCATGTGCTCCAAGGCGCAAATGGTCAATAGGAGTAACACATTAGGTCCAGTTCGGGAGTCGTTGTAGCAGCCTAGGCTCCCGCGTAGACGAGAATAACGTCCTCGACACCGCCACCAACTTTCTCCTTCTCCCGCAGGCCAGCCAACATGGCGAGGAATGGCGTCACCCCGATCCCTCCGGCTAACCACAACAACCCTCGATGGCTAGCTTGGGGGGGTAATCCTTCTCCGTGGCTGGGGGCACAGGTGTCCATTTCCAAAGGCACCGTAAAGTCACCAGCAACACCAACAAGGGGTACGTTAAGTTGCAAGGGCCGCGCGTCCTCGAGGAACTCTGGCCGAAACTTGTGCATATGCTGTGCGATCGCAAATAGCGCACTGGTCGCTACCCCTCCAGGCTTGTGTCGTATTGTAAACGTCAACGACGCAGGACCGGAACCAGGACTGGCACCTCCGTCTGTACATCCAGAGAATGAGCCAGGCCACCGACTGGATTCAGATATTGTCCACGTACGTATTCGGTCGTCATTGACACTTGTCGGATTCTCAGGGGCCACATACTGATGCAGAAGCGCACTGACGAACAACTTGAACTCTAGTACAACCGCTTGTCTAGGAACGACGTCAATATGTGTCGGCACTCGAACGTGAACGTCGCAATGTCATGTGAAAGTAGTTCGATATGTACAAGAGTGACCGTAGGCATCTCATGCAGGTCGTCAACAAAGTACGTCGAGGTGATCTCTTCTACAAGAAATCTGACGGGTGGGGAATAGGGGCTGCGCTGGACTTGGGTTCCCGGTTTCTGACGGACGGTGAGGGCATTTTCTACCAGCTATAGCTCTGAGAAAAGACTGGGGCGTTGACACCGCAGTGTGTAGATGTGAGGAAAGCCGCAGTGGACGGTTACCCGCTCAAGAACATCGTTACCACTAACTTGCATCAAGGTGAATCAAAGGTCATCAGTCGAGACAATTATGACTGACCCTAATATTCCCAGCGTTTTTTGATCTGGGGCACGACCTCCTCAAGACCACACCCGCCTCCTACTCAGTCAACTTTGTTGCAGGCAATGTGTTCAAGCCGGGGGTACTACAAATATTCGCGCCGTTTGATGAGCCTCCTCAACCGAGAGATCAGATTTGTCCACGTTGACTTTGTTGAATCCCTTGGCTGGCCATTGCGTGGCGATCTATGCAGGAAATGTTTTTCATCTGTTCTCGGAAGAGAACTGACTCCACTCTGCCAGGTTTACTGTCTCCCCTACCAGGTTCAGTGATATTTGGCATCCATGACTCTAATTTGAAAAAAGGGGTCTTGGACTACCATTTGGGAGGTGAAGTCTTTGCGAGAGGGAAGGTAAAGGTAGACGCAATGGTAGAATGGTGGACAGGGGTGGGTTGGCATCCTGGTAGCTACGATGATCAGTTGTGAGATTTATAGATTCAGATACATTTAGTTCTCTGAGGGGTTGACGTCAACAACTCCAAATACCTGACGGCAGAGTTGTCCTCGAGACCCGACGTGTGCTCCTGAGCTTCCTACATGTCCTCATCCTGCTACTCGTGTCCTCACTAAATTTCCAAGATGCCCGCTGTGACTATCGATGCTGACGAGTCCCCCACGGGCCAATCACCGCAGTCCGTCACAGAGAAGCTAGACGACTCACGTGCCGCACCGGGCAGCGTTGCCGAGGACGGACGGACGGACGGAAATGGGAACGCGAGGCTGGAAAGTGTAAAGGACGAAAGCGAAGGAGGTGTTGACACAGAGGAAGGAGAGTCAGAAGATGGAGAGGACGACGCAATGGAAGAGTCATTGGAGCGCGACCATGATGACGACGGTGTGGAGGAAGAAGACGAGGACGGAGACGATGACGATGACGATGACGAAGATGAGGAAGAACCCTCTCTCAAGTACGAGAGAATGGGCGGCGCAGTCAACGATCTACTTAGGAAAGACTCGGCTTCCGCTCTTGCAGTTTCTAACAAGTGTCTGGTATGTCTCGTCAAAACATCAATTGATGCGCCAGACCTCACTGTGGTCTTGTGGTTCCAGGCTCTTGGAACCCATGGCGGCATCGTGCACGTGTTCAATCTAGCTGGGGAGCGCATCAAGTCTTTCAAACCCCATCAAGCTTCTGTGAGCGACATAGAGATGGACAGCACTGCGGATTTCGTTGCAACTGCCTCCATTGATGGTGAGAAGCTTATCGTCGTCAAACTCAACTTACTGATTGGTCAGTTACCAGGGCAGGTCGTCGTGCATTCACTGTCTACGACTGAATCCTACGTTTTTGATATGAAACGACCAATACGCACTGTTGCCCTGGAACCTCACTTCGCCAAGAGGACATCGCGCGCATTTGTATGTGGAGGGATGGCGGGAACACTGGTTCTACGAGAAAAGGGTTGGCTTGGTCATAAGGAGACAGTGCTTCATTCCGGAGATGGTCCTATATGGCATGTACGATGGAGAGAACATTTCATTTCATGGGCAAACGACCTTGTAGGTTCTTTGGATGTCTTACTCTGTCATCGTCTCACCGACGTTTATCATATTTCAGGGTGTCAAGATATACGACACGCAGTCGCAATCCCGTATCACCTTTATTGACCGACCATCTGATAGTCCTCGAGCCGACCTTTTCAAGTGTACTCTGTACTGGCAGGATGACTCCACGTTACTCATTGCCTGGGCCGATCACATCAAGGTTGCACGAATACGCTCGCGTCCTTCAGGTGGACCTAAACTTCCACCCTGGATCGTCGAGGTCACAGCTGCATTTCAGATGGACTGCATGATTTCCGGAATCCTTCCTCACCCAATGTCCCCCCAACATTCGCCACCAGAGAATGGGACCAATCCCACCGTCGTGTTGACCTCATTCCTGATCCTTGCGTATGAATCGCCAGATACGTATGGCGACGAGATGACGGACGATCGTGCTCGTCAGGCACGAAAGACCGCAGAACGTCCCGAATTGCGCATTATATCACGTTCCGGAGAAGAACTTGCCGCCGATGCCCTCAGCGTAACCAATTACCAAGCATGGGGTTGTAATGATTACCTCCTCGCTGAAGTCGATCCAATTAGTACGGACAGCGAGCGATGCTATGTCGTTGTCAGCCCAAAGGATGTTGTTCTTGTCCGACCGAGGGATCGCAAGGACCACATCGCCTGGCTTGTCGAACATAAGCGTTACGAGGAGGCCCTGGACGAAGTGGAGAAACTTGGCGAAGCCGAGCGTGCTTCGGAAACCCCAGATTCCAGGATAGACCCTGTCCAAATTGGTGCTCGTTACATCAATCATCTCATTAGCGAAGGTTCGCCTATCCTTCTTTTCCTTGATGATACCTACACATCTCGATCTTTAATAGGTGATTTTGCTAAAGCGGCGCGTTTGTGTCCAAAGGTTTGTGGTCAGAATGTTCGGAAGTGGGAAGAATGGATATTCGTGTTCGCACAAAAGTACCAGTTGCAGGTGGGTTACTACCGATGACAACGAGAACGTTTGATTTAGCTTTTCAGACAATTATTCCGTATGTCCCGACAGCTGCTCCACAGCTTGGACATTTGGTCTACGAAATGATATTGGGACATTTCCTGAACCACGACAAACTGGTAAGCATACATGAATGGCATTTTCTTTTCAAGATGTTCACCTTTATCGTCGCAGGCTTTGCTTCGAATGATCAGGGAATGGCCAAGTTCTATATACGACATCTCTGCAGTTATCGTTGCAATTCAGGCGGAATTGGACAGAACTCCGTCGTCGTCTTCCTCAGAGCCTTCGAGGTCGGATGCTGTCCTACTGATGGAATGCCTTGCTGATTTGTAGGGACGTTGGCGCATGCATTATCCATTTCCTATTGATCTTGATTATCTAGGTATACGGCGAACCGGCAATATGGCAAAGCTCTACCTTTCTTCTTGCGGCTGCGGAGACCGAACGTCTTTGACCTCATCAGAGAGCACAACCTATTCACCGATGTCCAAGACCAAGCGTTACTTCTCGTTGAATTTGATCAAGAACTTAACGAAAAACGTAAGCAAGAGGGTCACGAAAGCGCATTGAGTCAAAGTGAAGCAATCGTGTTGCTTGTGGATCATACTCATTCGATACCGGTATGTCGTTTCGCTGTTGTTGCTACGCTATTTGATTCTGCTCTGGCAGGTGGGGCGCGTTGTACAGCAATTGCGCCCTCGACCAATGTACTTGTTCCACTATCTCGACGCTTTGTTCAAGAAAGACCAGCATCTGGCATCTGACTTTGCGGATCTTCAAGTAACCCTTTTTGCTGAATATGCGACCTCGAGATTGGTCGAATACCTGAGAGCGAGTAGTTATTACAATCTTGAAGGGGTAAGCAAGTTCCCTGATATTTGTAGCGCAAGATTGCTAACATCCTGTAGGCATACAACATTTGCAGAAGTCGTGACTTGGTTCCGGAGATGGTTTTCCTCCTTGGTCGGATGGGCAACAACAAGAGGGCGTTAACCCTCATCATCGAACGCATTGGAGACGTTCAACAGGTGAGTTCCTCGAGGCACTAGAGTGACGTTCCTTGACTGTTTCTTTTCTAGGCTATTGAGTTCGCCAAGGAGCAGAATGACGACGATCTTTGGGAGGATCTCCTGAAATATGCAGAAACACGGCCGAGTACGCTCAATCCACTGTCAATCGTATTTTGCTAATATGCGTCTCGGTAGCGTTCATCCGTGGACTGCTTGAAAATGTCGGTGCCGAGATAGACCCAATACGATTGATCCGTCGGATCAAGAATGGCCTTGAGATCCCGGGTCTGAAAGAAGCCCTCATCAAGATCCTTCATGACTTCCAGCTACAAATATCATTGCTAGAAGGCTGTCAGGCGATCTTGAACTGCGACTCTACGGGCCTTGCGAGCATACGGAAAAAAGGCCAGAACTCTGGTTTCTTCTTTGGTGGTTCGTCGTTTCCATCTCCATTGCGCTGCTTTTGACCGAGTTCACGTTCTGCTACGATCGCTCCAGCCAAAGCTTCTTGCCTATTGTGCGCCGAGCCGCTGCAGCGTTCACCGCAGGATCTTTTGTTGCTATTCCTCTGCAGACACGTCGTGCATGCCAACTGTATAGACGGCGTGGATGACCTTCCGCGATATCTGGAGAGTAAACTCGATACTAGCACTCGCACCCGACCTGCGCACGAGGTCAGCGCGAAGATCGCATTGTGAGTTCACAAGCTATTTCTTCCGTAGCGTGTGCATGCTAATTTGTCTCGTGGTATAGCGCGTCTGTCGTGCGTGCCAAGGTGCGGCAAGGGTGTCCAGTATGTCATCAGAGGGGTGAAGGGACGTTGGTGTAGCAGTAGTTTTTGATCACATTCTACATTCTATACCCGCCATGATTTTCTTTTCCTCTCGAGTTCTGTGTGAAATCTTACCCGAGCTTACAAAAAGGATTGAGACTCGACGCGTCGAGCAAGGTTACCGGGTATGGAAAGTAGGCATAACTAAACAAGGTAATTTCGCCTCCAGGTCTCCCCAGGATAAATCAAAAGTGCGTTCATGGGTACCCTTTTCGCCCAATGTATAGTGCACCCTTCGGGGTTGCACACGATAAAATTGGAACGATACAGAGAAGATTAGCATGGCCCCTGCACAAGGATGACACGCTTTTCCGGAGTGGTAGACCTACGGGTCTCAATATTTATTGCTCTTTTTTTACTTGAACTGCCAACATGTTCCTACACTACACTCGATGGGACGCATTCATGACTTTCGTCCTTGGCTTCGTCAACACCTGCGCCATCATTCACTACTTCCAAACTTCAATGTGCTGCGCTCTCCGTCAAGCCGGTTGACCAATCATTCCTTTTCGAAAGGACCAGTGATGGACGTCACCGATGCTCCCGTTGGGGTACTCGTGTAACTTCGACCCCACTGAGATGCAACACTGTATTAGCGTTCTGAACGCTGCCACAGGGAGAGCATCCTCGCTATGCATTGTAGACAATCACACTACGCGAGCATCTCAAGCTTGCCGGGCCCCAGCCTACTAGAACCGTGGGCATCCTCGGACGCAGGACTATACTAGGGCAACGCCGGGCCAATGCGCGACGACGCGTAAAGTCACCCAAGTTTAAAGAGTAACCGGTGAACAACTCCACAAACCCTCGTCGTGGTCTAGAAGTCCACGCAGGCCATGTCCACCGCCACCATCAGTATGCTCACTGCTACCGCGCCACGGACAAGTGCCCACTGGCTCTTGGTACTCAACCACAGCCGACGCACACATGCTCGACAGGGATCATTAAATGTGAGCCACTCCAGTAACCGGCGTCATCCAACTAGCCATCGCGGTAGATGGTTGTCGTCAGCTCAGCTCAAGGGTGCTGTGCACGGCTGATGAGTGGAGCACGTTATGCGGGACGGATGTGATGGATGATGTGACTCGGGTCCCCTCTGTCGTGCAATCGCGTACTGCAGACATCAGCGTTCCGCATCTTCAGTGGATCTCCGTTGCTCAACGGAGGTACAATCCTAATCGCTACACCTTGTCAGAATCGCACCTTAGTCGCGTTGCTAGTCTGGTTCGAGCATGCGTACGTTGATCGGAGCGCATACAATCAGCATTGGCCGCCCAAAGGTGTCGCATAGTCCTCGTCGCCACGCCGCTCGCAATATAGATACTGCAAACCAGCTTACAGTTTCCTACCCGTTTATCACCCAACGCATATATGCTTGACTAAAGACCACTGAACGTGAGCCACCACCATAACACGCGTCATCCGACTGATCACCATATGTGATAGCCGTCAGCGGGGTACAGGAGTGCTATGCACGGATGATCAGTGAAACAAGGATGCCATCAGGTCGGCGAGGGACATAGGATCGTTGTAGTGGTTGATGTGGTCTGTGTTACGTCGCGGCATTCTTGGAGGCGAGAGCAAGCACAGATTGAGCTGGAAGTGGCAGGAGGAAGAAGAGGATCATACGCTCAACAGGTGGGTATTTATATGTTCATCGCCCATCTTATTTGAAATTATGTCACGACCTCATCTACCATCCGTCACCAAGTCTCGTCATCCAACCCGAAGAGCGAACTCCAAGGTCCTTTCAATCGGAAATTGGGCCGTCCATGAGTTTTGTGGCGTCAAGGTGATACCCTTTCAGACTTACTTAACTCTGTCGTTGTAGAATATTACGTGCGGCTCCACTCTATTGACAATCATTATGGAAATAGTCGTGTTGTCAAGAAGTTCCCTTGGTACTTGTAATAGAAAAGATAGATGGCCTATTCAGTCCTTCTGGGCTTTGTCCGACGCTTCAACGTCCATGACCACCTGCTCAACTTCCTCGTCTTCCTCGACCTGCAATAACTCTCGGGGAATGATCAAGTTTAAAACGACCGCTACCAATCCGGAGACTAAAACTGACCATGCAGACCGCATCCCGTGATCAGCTGGTGCTCATGACGTATAGGGCGCAAGCACATCACTCACATGGCGTACTCAACACGATCGTGATCGAGTCAAAGAGACCTTGCAATCCAGAGTTGGGGTTACGGACGCCGTCGAACAGGTACGTGAACACGTCCGGCATGAGTAGGTCGCCGATACCAAACGACATGGCAGCAGCGAGAATGAACCGATCGCAGCGGGTATAGTCGACGTAGGAAAGGACGCGCAACCCAGAGACGACCACGCTTGCAAACAAAAAGGTAGTCACACCTCCGAGGACTGAGTTGGGAACTGTGTACACGACGTCATCGTCAGAACAATGGCTTGTGACGGCGTGGAGTACATACTAGCGAGGAAAAAACCAGAAACCTTTCCAAGAACGCCAAAAAGGATGAGAAAAGCACAGCACCATCGACCAGCAGCACGATTTGCACAACGGGTCAGTGCAATGACACCGTTGTTCTGGCCATACAGGCTAGTGATCCTTCGTCCTAGTGTATCGCAACGCACAACTTACCTGCGCAAAGATAGACAAGGGTGTCACAGTGAACAGCGCGGAAACAAATCCTCCGAAGCCATCACTCTAAGCAGGGTTAACGAAAATTGTGGACGAGACACAAGTGTAACCTATGCCTACCAAAACACCACCCTGAATGCGTGAGTCAAAGTCATCGCCAGTAACCTCCAGGCGAGACACTTCTGCGGAAGCTGTAATATCGCCGATGGCTTCCATCGTAAGAGACACTAGGGGAGGAGTGAGACGCCAAGTTAGAGACGCGATACTTGACCTGCCTACCGTAGACGGCGAGCATCGGAAGAATGGCAGGAGGATAGACGCCGATTTTGAACGTGTGTACCCTTCTAGATATGAGTATCATGCAAGCTCAAAGTGAGCACGGAACATGCCACAAAAACGTAATTGCTGGCGCAGAAGCGATGGCACTGCCATCAATATATCCTGCAGCGCCCGCGACGATACATCCCACAGCAAGTCCGACGATGATACTTGCATTCCTCAAGAACGGAGAGCCAAACAATTCAGTGATGATGATGGTGACAAACGAAAGAAAGCCAAGACCAATAAACTCTGGCGAGCCCCACCTACGGTAAGCAATAAAATCAGTCATTTTAATACAACATCCAAGAGGCTCGATATTTCTTACGGAAGCGCATGCTTGGATGTGGTGGTCGGGCACAGAGAAAGGGGCCCACTACTAGGACGCGCTTGGCAGCCATTCGATCCTCCACCCCAGTTAGGCATTCCAGACGAACCAATGAGAGACGCTCCGATCATCACGATGACAGTTCCTGATCATATGTCTTGGCAAAGTGTCCTGTCTCGTTAAGGATTACCCACCAGTAACCATTGGTGGAAATATGCGCTGTAGAGTGCGAGGGGGGATAAAAGATAATCCGACTTCAAGGAACGAACATATTAAGGACGTGCCTAATCGCAGCCATTCAGACTACTGATAACTCAAACAGAATGAAGCTCTGATTAACTAACCAAGAACCATGCCGTACGCGTCAGGACAAGCGCCACGAGTTACACTACCATCAGTAGCGGTAACCGAGGGACAGGTCCCGTTGGCATACATAGCATTGAAAATCTTGTAGATACACATTCAGATCGAACCCAAAGGAGGAAGACGGGGATACGTACAGCATTAGCGGTACTGAGCGTGGCAAAACTAGTTCCGACCACAGAGAGTAGTCCAGTACCGAGGTAGTATCCTTTCCAAAGTTTGATACGCGACATCTGGACGAGACTTAAGATGCCTGGGGGTATATTTTCAGCACAGGAACATTGAAATCGTACGAGGGGACGTCCAGTCCGCCGCTTACCACAACCAATGAGCGACGCAGATATCATATACGCAGAGATTTGCGCATCAAGCGCCAACGTGCTCGCAAAGATGATTGGAGGTGTGATTAAACCAGCAAGCATAGCGAGCGCATGTTGGAGCCCGCTAGCCATTGCGAGGACGAGTGGCAGCTCATCGTCAATAGCGTAGAAAGGTGGTTGCCTCCTTCGGGTTGATTTCTTCCCGTCGATCGAGAAAGGTAAGACTGGCGAGCAGAGCCATGCATAGTCGTAGTCGCCAAACCAGCCTTTTCTAGTGGTCAACTTGCGCTGAACGAGGCATGCGTGATGTCGGACGTCGAACCGTGACCTCGAGCTTGGTGGCTCAATGGCTGCAGGTTGGTGTCTCGTGACCGAAAATTCGGAAGACATCTTCTAATAAGTTTGGATGGCCCAACCACCAGGTCTTCTTCCGGTTAGCACCAGCGGTTGAAGTAGAAGGCTGAGGATGAGCAGCTGAGTGACATCCAACGTCGATTTTAGGGAAAGACAGCGGGATTGAGATACCGGAACGATAAGCTTATAAAGATAGACAGCCGGTGTCGGACTCTAGGTTTATCCTGTGACGGGGCTAGATAAATTACAAGCGTTATCGCACACGAATCCGAGCAGATGGACCAGTGCTCGGAACGACAGCAACCTGGTACGATATTGATACTGCCGATGGCATCATCGGCCAGTGCTAGCAAGGAGTACAAGAAGATGTTACATGCTCCGAGAGGTATCGCTCAACTTCGCTGAAGGAACTTCAAGAGTAGAGTATGAGGGTATGGAATTCGATTGGGTGTATATATGCATTTCTAGTGTCTTTAGTCATACAAGCCTCACTTTTGGGTTCCCGACCGTTTTGCACGGCCCCAGAAGTCGAAATAGAACAAGATAAAGTTTTGGTACGTGAGAGAAAGCGAATGCAAGGTAGTGGGTCGTGCGCGTGACTCGTGAAGGGCCCGGGAGCAGCAAAGGCGACGGCGACAACGAAACCTATACGAGAAATGCCTACACACAACTCTTGACCCACCTCGATGTGGAAAGGGGTTTAAAACCTGTAGTACTTTAGTATGGTCACTAAAGTACCAAGTAAACTACTGTAAGTCCGATGTAGGGATGATTAGGTAAGCAGTGGTATAGCCACATCTCGAATATAATTCCAACACTCGACTCTGGGTTCCGCATCATCAACAAGCTGTTCAGGCCCCGTTCCCAACTTTGAGGGTTCAAACTCCATGGGGGTTGTGAATGAGAGAATTAGGACAGAGCGAAGGATGCAGAAAGGCGGGAACACTGTGACAAGAGAGGGTCAGACTTCCGACACGAGATGAAAGGTCATTTACAGAATCTGAATTGAAGAGGTACATTGCGGGGGCGATAGGATCGGTGCTGGGATCCGCAGAGTAAGTAGGGAGTCCTATGTCTGTGTAAGGCGGCAGTGAATTTGGAATTTGACTGCAGAAGGATGGGCACTGGGTCTTTGTTGATTTTCCTAGGTAGCATGTGGACGAGTCACGCCGAAAGAGTCATCGATGGCGTTGGTGGAGTTTGTGGGACGTACGAGCGTAGAAGTGTCTTCCATGAAGCGTGGAGTAAGGGTATCACGACCAGAGGTCCTCACCTGACGCCAAGAAGCAATCCAACGGTTTTTCCAAACGCCGTTGCATGTTGGACCCACAAGAAAATACAACAGCTTGAAAATAGCCCTTTCGGGTAAGTGCCATCCGAAGTACCGACAAGTGGGTGACAGTGATCAACTACATGCGCGGTGTGCATGTTCAGACAAAGCGTTTCAGTGCGATTCAGGAGCCTTCAACGTAACATCTAAAGATACTTGGGTAGTGTATTTGAGATCACGGTGCACGTTCCTCCCAGTTCCCATCATAGTTCGTGTCAGTGATGTGGCTGCTCCTCCCCGATCCTCTTATGAACAACTGCTAATGCACGAAACTTATTCTTTGGTCGTATCCGGACTGACAAAATCTAGGCTTTATTTCTTTATGCCGGGCCGGCAGCGTTGTGATCCCATGTCAGGCTCAAATATACGGTGCGTGGCGGATTCTCTTCACTCACATATAAACAGTCTCGTCGAGGGACGCCGCCAACATTTTAGCAAGCGAATCATAGAGGTTCTTAATGCATGTGTGATAGGAAGCTACAGAACGCTGCCTTAATTGCATATGCTGCTTCTACCATAAAATGGTGAGTACGTGCGTACCGCGACCATACCGTGCCTATTTCATCATCATCAGGATTGGGCGTAACCCGGTGACCTGGATCACGAGGTCGATCGTGGCTAATGGACAGAGGGAAATCGCCCTCCCCAAAGGCTTCAGCCCAGAGGATAATCTCTTGCTACCTCGAATATATCAAGTCATCAAGTCCGCCATCAGGTAGTGTACACTGACGCATCGCATGCGCCAGGTCCTCCTATCCATCGCTCAGTATGCACTAGGATCGCCTGAAAAATCAACCACGGCCATCACTGATCAGCAGCACAATGCCAAGGATCATACAAAACACGTCGGATTTATTACGCTTTCTTTTGTGTGCTATTTGAACACTGGTGGGCAGGCACGCCAGCCTCCTGGACCTAGCCCAACATTTATAGGGTCTAGCCGATCGTCCGATCGATTGCATGCAACATGGGCCAGCAAACATGCCATTACTATCACTAGTATGAGGTACCACATAGATATACTCTCACGTTGAGATCTGAGACAGCGGACTCATTATCCGAAGAAGTAACTGGTAAAATCGGCAGCAAGTGTGTCGACTTTGTATTGGACGAGCAGATTCTCGAACCTCTGACCGTCAATCGTGGGATTATGGTCAAACGTCTCGTAATGTAGGGTAATAATACGTTATATGTGAGGCAGATTAGGTATAATTAGCCTTTGCTGGGTTCTCGGCACCAGTAACTACGCCCTTTTATACATATTATGAGGCGAGATTCAGATACCCAATTGTACCTGAGCAGGCCTAAGGTCGATAACACGAAAGATCTACGAATGCCTACGCACACTCCATTGTACTGGGCTACTCGTACCCTCTGAGAATTAGACAGCCAGTCGCGCAAACAATCGTCGTCCAAACTACCCCTGAATGTGCGCAGACTCGCAGCACATTCCACGCAGTGACAGGCCATGATCTGGCGTGCATGATGCAAATACAAACTTTTAGTAATGGTCTGGGGTAAATGCAACTTTGTCGCTGAAAGCCGCTTACTCACCCATTTGGTCCCCTTTGCTGTTCCAAATTATTCCGAGCTCGGAATCTGTTGTTCAGGGTCGTTGCCGCAGTTCCTTAGTCTGGCCCAGGGGATCCCCGACGGGCGAAGATGTTTCCTTGATGCCAAGAACCGGGATACTGTACAGCACAACTGACCATATGGCGGCAGCAAAACTCAAAAACCCAATGTCCACTTTGGGGTCTCACGTCAGATGGGTCACACGACACGAAATTATTCTCTTACATGGGCTAGTCGTCACACCGAGTCCGTCCAATGCAAGAAATCCGACTAATATGTAAAACGGCTGACAGTTGAACTCCACGACCCCATGCCAGCAGTGCCTGTGCAGTTACAAAAGTCAACACCGTCAAATGCACTATACTTACACCTGGTCATCCTCCCGGCTGAGCTGCTGATGCAGACCCGGCAACGTCTCTAGATGCACGATCACTCTACCCCCATCAAATCGTCTCTGGCTCGACGTTTCTTCATGATACGGAAGGACCCTGATTATTGACTCCAGGGCCCGACTTTCGTTTATTTGCCATGCTTCCGCCTTGGCCACGCGGAAGATCAGCATCTGAGTCGAGATACACTGCATCACGACACTTGTTAGCATCGTCTCTAAATTAACAAGTGTCCTGCCACACACCATTATTACCGGGTAGACAAGCCAAAACACGACCGCAGTTTGACTCCCAATTCCATACGATACTAAAAATGCAATGCCAGAGAGCGTAAACAAAAGCACCGATTCGACGACGAGCGTAATCGTGGTGATATACGGGGATGCATATCTGCCTCCAAGAACTTCCTTGATTGACTGTGCATGGCGTAGTAATCGATAACAGATCATGCATGATAAAGTCACGTTCAAAAAGGCAGAACTTGAAAAAAACGCCAATCCGAATCTAACAGTTTCAGGACTGAAAAAAGTGCTCCCGGGCATACTGGAGGTCCAATCAAGCAGGGTCCCCAGTCCTGGTTTGGCACAGGGTAAAACGTGTGCCAACAGGAAACGGGACACGAGCGCTTACCGAGGTTAGCGAACCACAGAATCAATGGCACGATGACGACACGATGACTGGCCCAAACCATCCGGCAGCGGTAAATCTAAACGGAGTCAGTGAGGGTTCACATCCCTCGCCAACTTTAAAGACCTCCAGCCAAACTTACCATGAGCCCATCTGTCATCTGCTGTAAAATCGTGAGTCCCATCCTCCCCAGGTCCAAATATAAATCTGAACTATGTGCCGTATGGTACGCCATAGGTCCCCCTGGATAGTCCCGATGTAGCAGCCACATCTGCTGGCCAAACGTACTCAAGGCAGCTACCCAAAACGTGATCAAAACGAACATCACAGTGCTGAATGCCGCATAAAAGATGTCGGATTTATGAGGCTGTCCTCTGCGAGCCACGAAGATCTTTACGGTTCTGAAATAGAGAAACATCTCGATGCCTTGATAACGGATGATCAGTGACATCGTTGACGCGAGCATCGCCACCCACCATACAAAATGTGCTGCAGACTGATCCCGACGTACATCTCATTCTCGAATGTCGTGGCATCAGGCTCAGTCGAAGTGCATGACATGATCTGGAGGGAATTCGACTTGTGAGCAACGTTTCGGGAACCCCTTGCGATTTTTATACCACATTGTTATTAAATTCAGGACGCCAAGTGGCCCCACGGGCCGGATGACTGAATGTAGCGGTCTCGGCTTAATGCTCCCTAGCCGGTCTGATGGAGCGTACATTTGGAACGACAATGAGTCACGCCCTGACCTTCCCACAACTCTAAGCTATCCTCCAAAAAGTCAAGGAATTCCCGCCGTGATGGCGTTTGAAACTATAATGGGACGGGTGCGTACTGGTCCCATGGCACCCTGCGGCAGCCAGCTGGTTGTATCGTTCGGCGACGTTGCGGGACCTTTTCGGAACTGTAGTCGGTCCGCTCTTTGCAACAAAAACTGGTCTTGCGTATCAGTGCGTCTAAGGAAATATCTCGCCAGGCACTGCACCATGTACGTCCTCGTCCCTGAACTCTTCCCTCTGTGTTCTAACTGTGGGTAAATTCGGCTTGACGACATGCCCAAGTTGGTTCTCGTCGTCTGGAATGGTGACATCGTTGGCATGGTTCCGACAGCGGATCGACCGACGTCAAGACGGTCAAATGTATATATACATCGCGGCTGACATTTTCGGTGCGTATCCCAACTTCAATATTTCTAGAGTTGGACAACTTCGTGTTGTTGGGTTGCTCAGCAGCGTCTAAAAATGGATAGATACGCGGGTATGTACTAGACTCTAAGTTTATCCTGTGAAAAGGCTACGAAAGATAAGCTACAGCCGATATCACACAAGCAGGGAATCTTCGGTACAGTACTCGCAGTACTATAATTACCACCCACGCTGTAATGCGAGGAAACTTTGCAAGTTTTTTAGTAAGCGTCATAGGACTAAGGATAGTATGGTATCGAGTACAGTAGCATCTTTGTAATCCTAGTACGTACATACAAGCATCGATCGTACAATCTTCCCTATTCAGTTCTCGACCCTTTTTTTTTCCATGATGCTCCGAAAGACGACCGAAACGAAACGAACAAGGCAATTTTTGGTATATGGGTGGAAAACAAATGCGAGGTGGTAGGCGGAGTACCTTTTACTGGTGCATCATGGCGAGGGTGACCGCCACAATGGCGGCGACGACGCCTCCGAGGACGAACAACGCAACGAGTGCCCACGCACAGCGCTTGGCCCATTTCACTTCCACATCTCGTATGATTCGTACAAGTTGCGCGCGCTCCGTCTCCGATTTTGAGGGCTCAAACTCCACGGGGGCTGTGAGCGGAGAGATCAAAATGAGGGCGCCGAGGACCCAAAATGGCGGAAACACTGCGACAAGAAAGAGTCAGACGTCTGAGCATCCCCATGCGAGGCGATGGTAATGCGTACGGAATCCGAATTTGAAGAGGTACATTGCGAGGGTGATGGGCTCGGTATTGGGATCTGCAGAATAAGCAGGCAGCTCGGCGTCTGCGTAAGGCGGGGGTGGGTTTGGAATGTCGTCGTTGAGGGTTGAACGTGAGTCGTGTTGGCTCTCCCGAGTAGCATGCGAGCTTGTCGCGCCGAAAAAATCGTCGATGGTCTCGGTGGTGATGCCATAGGGCGTGCGAGTGAGTGGGGCAGCTCTGACTGGCTCTGGTGTAGTTGGGAGCACGAAAGAGCCAGCGATGGTTTGAGCGTCGAGATCAGTGTCTGCAGAGGACGAGGCGGGGTGCCAGCTGCCGGGGACGGTGACGGTGCTCATGATTGGGAGGAAAAGTGAGGGTGTTCGCGTAGGTGAGTCCCTGATATATATCCGACGCGATCGCGCTCGAGGAAGCAATCAGCTCGACGGCTGCACGTGGCCTGGAACGGACCCACAAGAAAACGCAATCAACAAGAAAAAATGTAGCCTTTTTTGGCAACTGCCATCCGAAGCGCCTACAAGTGGGCGCCAGCATTAGTTGGTGATCGCAGCAACTAGGGATACATTTGCATCATCGACGATGGTATACAGCAGAAATTCCAAGTCATGGTGCATGTCATACGGAAGCACCATCTTCCCAGTCCTCATCATTATTCGTGTCCCTAGCATGCCTGCTCCTCCCGCCCGCCTCCATGAGCCCTGCCAGCCCACCCGCATTCATCCCCAGGTCGAGCACCGACTCCTTCTCTAGTCGAACCCGCCCATACGTCTCGTCCCACTTTGCTGCACTCTTGAAGAACCGTCGACGGGGGACACTCTTGCCAGTGTCTACGTCGACATACCGATTTGTCATGATGCTCATCCGCTTTCTACTCCGGCGATAGGACGATCCATCAGAGTCGTATCTCTCGTCATCGGACTCCTCTGATCCTGCCGTGGCTTCCTGTAGTTTGTACAGATACCGCGCGTGCTCTACATGCATTCGTTATTTCTCCGCAGGCAGAACGATATCAAAGAACGTGTGCTTACGAGCTAATCGGCGATCTAAATCATCCATCCCAGCGTCTTCCCGATCCTCCTCCGCTTCCAACCCTAGATGCTTGCCAAGGCCCTCCCGTGGGACGTCATGCATCGCAACCGATGGAGCGCAAGGCAGCTGCGTAAGTTGATGTAACGCGTTAAATCTCACTTTGTCAAGCGACCCGTCTTTGACGTTCAAGTCGTCCATGTTGTTTTCCGGAACCTCGAGACGGTAACGTGGGCCAAACCACTCAAAGTATTCGTTCCAAGGTAGGTTCAGGTCGATGTCTTTCTCCACACCGAGGGCGCAAGCGGTCTCGTACGTCCATGTTCGAGCAACATTTTTGACTGTGTATCCTCCGCCGCCAAGGAGAATGAGTGGGACGTTGAACGACCGAAGAAACTGGACGGAGTGCGCGTGGCCATTCATGGTGATGTTGAAACAGCCCAATTTGTCCCCGGCCAACGAGTCCGCACCACACTGCAATACGACGGCACTTGGGCGGTAGACGTCCATGATTTTAGATACGACCTGTGAACGAGCATGAGGTACGATATAGCTTGCTATGCACACAGACGCACCGGCTCGAACACCGTCTTGAACGATTCGTCGGTAATCCCATCCTTGAGAGGAACGTTGACGGCGTAATACTTTCCTTTGCCCATCCCCTTATCCTCTTGAGTTCCGGTCCCAGGGAAGTATTCCCCAAACTTGTGAAAGGAACACGTCATCACCCTATCCGTCGTATAAAACGCCTCCTCCACGCCATCTCCGTGATGACAATCAATGTCAATGTACAACACGCGTGAATAGGACCGCAGGAGCTCCAGTATGCCGAGCACGATGTCGTTGATATAGCAAAACCCCGACGCTTCGCGCTTCTTGGCATGATGCAGACCGCCAGCCCAGTTAATGGCGATATCAGCCGCTCCAGAGGCGATGCGTTGAGCAGCAGCTTTGTAGTCAAATCAGCATAGGACCAAATACAGGACGAACGCGGCAGGTACCCACATATCGACCCTCCAGCCGAGATGGAACAAAATTCAAACACGCCTTCAAACGGGGGGTTGTCCTCGCCCACGAGGACTATGGAAGCGATCAACGAAACGCACGCGCAACCACCGAATCGGTCACTCACACCGCGTGCCGTGGTACGTGAGCTCCTCCGCCGTCTCCGGCGTCACCCGATTCAGAAAATGAATGTACTCGTCCGTGTGGAACGCCGACATCGATTCTGGCGTCGCGCGCTTGGGGCGCTGTAGCAGGAACGCGTGAGTGCACGGGCGAGTTGAGAAGTGCGCGCGGGGACGCACCAAGACTTGCATCTTGTCAAGCATGCCATATGCGGCGACCAGGTCGTGCGTGACACGCATTCGGTGGGGTTTCATGGGGTGACCGAGGCCATATGTGTACGAGCCGGTATCCGCTGCCAGTGATCCATTCAGAGAAAGCGCAAAGGGGGATCACTAGAGGACGTACCGTCATAGTAATACGTGACTCGCCTCTTCGACATCGAGCAGTTCTGGTGCGCGTCAACAGTGTCTCTAGCAGCCTTATCGACCTTGTCAAGAGTCGACCACGTCGAAGCTTAGCACAGCTCGGCGGGCTGGAGGATAATTACCGCACACCAGCACGTGACATCTATGACGTGTGGCTGTGCGTAAGGGGTAGCATTCCCCTACTCATAAAAAAAAGAGAATAACATATATCTAAAGTACTGCCATCGTGCGAAGAATCTGTACGGAAATCATAGTACGGAGTCGAAACAGAACATGCCATCATCGACGACCTCCATCATCGCAAGTCAATTTCCACCGTGTCTCCTACTTCTTCCTCGGTATCATCCTCCGCAGCGGCTCTTCTATTTTCCTTCTCGACCGGCGGCGGCGGAGGTACTTCAACGCTTGATGGCGTGATAATTTTCACCGCGGCTCCATGGTCGGTGTCTGGCGCGGCAGCTGAACGAGCGGTCGACTTGGAAGCAACGGGTGGCGACGAAGGCGGTGAAGTCGCCGGAGGCGTTTGCGACACAGATGGGATAGGTGGAGATTGAGACGCCGGTGGGAACCGGAAGTTGCGATCCATCGTGCCATTGCTCTTGTGCCGCGTCTCCATTGACTTCTTTCGTACGGTCCTCTCTGGCTTTGTCTCCTCGTCTGAGTCTTCTTCAGGAGTGGCCTCGATGGGCTTTTTGATGGTTGTTAGGGGACTTCCAGCGGTGGTATGCGGGACGACGGGCATCGAAGCTCGATTTTGTGCGGTCTTGTGTGAATTGGTACCATTGGCAGACATCGATTGTGGCCGTTGTGTGTGGTAAATCGAAGGGGGTGTAACACCAAGGTAAAATCCAGCGATGGGGACCATTCTGTCAACGTCCGGCGGGTCAGGCGCAAGCACACAGTACAAACGGGACACTCACTTCTTCTCCAGAAAACATGCTAGTACCCATTGCGGTTGGACGACTGGAATGCTGAGCTGGAGGGCTCGCTGGTACTCCACTCCCGGTCCGCCTGATACATTTCCACCGCTAGCGTTGGCACCTGTAGGAGTCATAGCCGGCGTCGTGCACACGAAATGAGTGGTGTCGATCTGGATCTTGTCGCTCCACTTAGCCCCCATCTCTTTTAGTGCGGCCTTGGCATCCTGCAAGATCGCCTCATCAGTCACGGTCCCGAAACATACCGATATCCCGCTCGTGTCTGCGATGGTATGGGTACGAAGGCGAATGAGGTTAGAGTGGAATGTCCCTGCGGTAGTACGCAACACTAGCTGGAAGGTGTAGGTAGTATCGACCGAGAGACCAGACAGTTTCGTGGAGGTGTTGGTCAGGGCACTGGGTATCGAAGCGAGCCGTTGTGAGTTCTTGTATATATCAAGAGAGCGCAGTTTGGCTGTAGCGAGTTTCAGGGAAGGCCACTCCAATGTTACAGAAGTCTGCGTGACATTGCGAACCTGCGAGACATGTGAGGATGTGTTTCAAATGAGAGTTGAAGTCACAGCACTTGGAGCTGAGGTGGTTCCGGAGAAGCGCGCCCAAAAGTCTCCAGGATATCCCGCTGAAGGCCCCAAAATTCCTGGTCACGCTTTCGTTCCTCTGCAATGTTCTGGTGTACCGCGATATTGACTATGGAGCCAGTCGCGACACCGGGTGGTAATAGAACTGACGGAAACTCGATGAGGTGAGCGCGTTCTCCCAACAGTATCTGAACATCCAGGGAATAAGTGTGTGTGTGTTGCGCAAGTGCAAAACGTCGTACCGCCATGCCCGCGTCTGCAGAGACAACAGTCAAAATCGCGCGGTGCGCCGCAGCGAGATTGGATTACGCACCAAGTTTCCCGACTGTGAAGGTAAAACTATCTTGAGATCTTGCCATGACTGCCACTGTTGATTCGCAGCCTCAGGCACTTTAACTATGAAGGGTGTCAATTATGGTGACTCGGACGTGTAACCACAATTGTACGCGGCGTTGTTATGGTATTATTTGGTAATGTTGAAACTCGAAGCCTTTGGCAAACAAACACCTCAATCCGTGCTCGCAATGCCATCTGATAGAGCCATTGATTACAATGTAGGAAGTGGTTTATTGACATCATCGACGAGACCACCACCATGCACACACGTCCCCGGTCACCATTGCAAGAGAAAGACTTGAAATACAACTATGTGCGTCCAAGAAGTCATTCGCAAGGAACAATATACATAGTAGGATGACTCCTCTCAACAGCATTCTTAACTCTCCATTAATCTGTAGTAGCCCATTTTAGTCATACATCAATCAGTAATACCTTAGGACAAGGTGATACACTCACGGACGAGAATTCAAGAACGTTAGGAAAGAGAGAGAATTGTCCAATTGGTAGGTAATGGCTTGGAATCTCTCCCCGTTTCACTACTCCCCTCGTCTGTACATCGCCGACCTGAAAACCGACATGTTTCGCTGAGGCCGCCTTAGTCTGGCTTTCAACAGGGCCGATAAACAACAATTTCCACTTCAACGCCCTCTTATCCTGTGGCATCCTTTGCCATAGCTTATGCACACCCGTTTGAGGGCTCCGGTGCTCACGGCCAATTGTCGCTTGGATAACATAAACGTGATCTTCGGTGACAACAGCGCCATCGATCCCAGGGTTTTTTGGGTCGCTCGGGCGCCAGTAGAAAGGAGCGGGAGAATGAAGGTCGGTGTAGGTGGTACAAGTATCCAGAGATGGAAGTATGATCGTCTGCAGTGATTCTTCATCATCCCAGTAAACAGTAATAGACCTGGTGTGGATCAGGAACTCGTGTACAAACTCCTCGAAGATCCAACCTGCCGCCGACTAAGTACTAGCGCGGCTATACATTGTGTGGAAGAAATCCACCTTCTTCATGGCCATAGCGTTGTCAACAGCCATGACTAACCGTTTGATGAGCCAGTTCGTAGGGATGAATACAGAGGAAACACTGCGGTAGATAGTGTTGTCTTTCTCGAGAGGTTTGACAAAGAAAATTGTGGACGATCCAGGGTTAAGTGGATTATCGAGGTTCACAATTGCCGAAATTAGGCTTAGACATGAACAATTCCAGCAGACGGGGAACGGGACCCCATTTGTTTGCAAGACTTCTCAAGAGATCGATCTTATCGGGGTAGAAAATGAAGCTAAGGCATTGCTTAGTTGGATATTTGTAGGGAAATGACTAATATGACATACATGAAATCTTCGATCTCTTCAATTGACCAAAGCTTCATGAAATATAAATCAACGTCGCATTGCTTCGTCCAGCCTCTCCAGCGCTTTATTGCAGGAGAGGTCGTCTGGAAGGTCCGAATACCAGGAGTGAGCGTAAAGGCGACTGTAGGGATTAGCGAATACTCGTCGGAATCAGAAAATCCCCATATGGGCGCAGATTGCCACAGGGAGTCTACATCCATATGACTGTAAAGCACGACGGATTTTTCGGAAAAGAGTATGTATCCATTTGGTTGGTACCAGGAGACCTGGACGGCTACTGGTTGCTTCTCGCGGAGCCGTTCCACGACAGCGTACGCAATAAAACAGGACTTTCCTACGACTCGCTATTAGATATCCTCCGTCGAGCAGAATATACCGTACCAATGCCAGGCTGTCCAAGGATACAGGCACCTTTCTCGTATCCGAAGCCTTCCCTTTTGAACATGTCCATCGCGTCGCGATATTCTTGAACTACCAAGAGCTTTGGACGCACGGTTGTGCAGAAGTAACGCACTGCTTTAGAATGCTCGCCGAAGTCGAGATACTCCACGGTACGGGTGTCCGACCCTGACTGACGAGTCACTCGCTCCTTAAAGATGCAATCATTTCCCCAAACGGCGGTCCTGAAAGCTTCCAGCAGTCTGAGCCGCCGTGCAAATACACTAGACTCAGAAGATGTATTAGGAGCTAACATGGATGAGAAAGAAGCGCGTATTTGTGCGTGTGATGGCGAGCTTACTAGTTTGTGGCATGTCAAAATCTTGATCTCCAGATCCATCGAACGCGGGAGCACACAACACTATGCTCAACGGTCCGACATTGTTCCTTCTCCTGCGCAGAGGTCCCATGGACGAGTACCCGCTCCAAGCGTGAACAGCATGGAATTGACAGCCCTTGTCCTAGCGTCTTCGGCTGTCTTGGAGGCATAGGACGATCGTACTGTATGTCTACGAAAACGATGTCTCGAACGGCTATCACGCTCGGCTGCTGGCGATCCCATATACATCAGTATTCCCAAATATCATATTGCATACAAACAAGCTCTCAAAAACGTGCAAATCAATGACCCTGTTTAGTACCAGATATCGAAGTAAAATGATCGTACATACAATGACACAACACACGACAGACGTCTATCGCATACTGTAGATCGACTTGCACTGTTCCGTCTATAGTATGAAAACCTCACAGGAGTAACGTCAACCCCGTCGTCTAATACATACGCCCTCACATCACCTGTAATCTCGACCCATCCTCGACGTCCTCGTCACTTTCCCGTTTTCTCTTCACCATCGCTCTCTGCCCCCGCCCTCATCCTCGCTACTATGACGGGGCACAGCTGGACGCTCAACCCAACCCTCCCTATTATCCCGCACCTGCAAAGCCCTCTCCAAGCCCTTCACACTCTCCGCCAACGTCCTCGCCACGTCGGTCTCCACAACTGTTTCCTGAAGTGGCGCGTCCACAACACGGATGTCGACGTTAGTGCGCCCCGAGTTGCCTCTCCGCGGCACGTGCTGGTCAGTCTTCGTGACGTGTATGGGCACGTTTCTTGAACTTTCGCCGCCTTTGCTTGCGCAGCCGAGCCTTCGCGATCATTCCTTTGGGTCGTGGGCAGGTCGATCTTGAGTGGGACGCCTGGATAGCTTCGCCATTCGTGGAACACGTTGTGATTGGGCTGATAGCCTGGTGTTGCCAATTTCGTCAAGGGAGTGCGATGCGGGCGCGGCTTGAGCATGTTTGCCATCGCCATGTACACGAGGCACGCTTGGTCACTTTCTTTCATTTCACCATTCGCGAATATAAGGATTAACACCTTCGTTTTTGCCCTCGCTTGTTTTAAACCCACATATCTCTTTAATATCACAGTATCTCCTCGCCTCTAACGCACATGGTATTTGGACTTTTCGCCCGCAAGTCTACGCTGGACGATACAGCATCGCCAGAACTTAGGACGAGCGAACAGAATGCTCGTCTCCCTACGCCGACGCCATCCATTACCTCGGTTTCTCACCATTCGCCTCTCCGTTTCTCAACTACCCTCCGTGCCGCATTCAGTGGCAGCACCACCGACTTGACTCTCAAAGACTCTGATCTAGCAACAGATAGCCTCGCTGAGGGTGGGAATAATGTCCATTCTCCCGCCCCGCCACCGCCGGAGACGCCATCCCCACCCCCTGTCGGCTCAAATGAAACCAAGTCCCTCTATGATATGATGCTGACAATACCACCAAAGACGCTACACGCGTATACCCTTGCGCATCTCCGCCCCCAATCCCCCTTACCATCTACCTCCGTGCCTTCTCTAACACCTGGATTGCATCCTGGCAATACTCCACGTCCTCCATCCCCGAACACGGTCACCAAGCTGGCAACTTTCTTCTCGACCCTTGCACCGCCTCCTTTACTTCATTGCGTGCGGTGTCATAAAGACTTTTATGATATAGAAAACGAAGAGAAAGACAAGGCATGCCGCGTACCCCATGACGACGAGAGTGCATTGGTGTTGCGCGTTTCTGGGGGTGGCTACGAAACTCTCTGGGGCTGCTGCGGGCAGACCGCCTCAGGAGACGGAAGCGAAGGCCCACCAGACGGATGGTGCTACGAAGGGAGACATACGGTGCGTTTGTTCCTTACTTGCCCATTCACTTGATTCTGACGCCGTCGACCGTTACCAGACAGACATCAAACGTGCTCGATTCAGAGCGGACTCGAACATCCACGACGACAAACTGGCGTCGTGTCTCAGATTGAATTGTCATGGAATACGCGCCCAACTTCCCCGTCCCGATTCTTGTGCTTCGCCGTCTCGCAAACCCGGGTCATCCTCGGCGCGCAAATCCAATCCCTCCCCTGTCCGATCACAAGCTTCTGGTCTAGCATCGCGCTCCTCCCGAAAGCGCCCGCGCAAATCATTAAAGGAAGCGTCCGGCTCCGAGAACGAGGCTGATGCGGAGAGTTTAGTAGGTCTCGCCGCGAAAACTAAGCACAAGGAGAAAGCCGGCGCAGGGGAAGGGGGCGAAGACACAAACATGGCCGTTGATGAATCACATTCCCCGTCCAAGCCCAGGACAAAGGCAAAGTCTCGGCCTATTTCCCGGGCCCGGGCCCTTGCCAGCACCTCTACAACCGCGTCACTTTCCAATATTGGGTCCAATGTCACACTAGTCTCTTCCAAAGCAAGGACCACGACGGCAAAGCCCAAATCGACTTCTCGCACGTTACTCTCGCAGAGCCGCACCCATCTAGCCTCTGATTCTGAGGCCTCTACTCGCTCCCGTCCCAGGACAAGAAGTCATGTTCGGGAAGAATCACGCGTCAGAGATGCTTCGCGTGCTCGAGCGACGTCTCTCCGAGATGCCTCGCGGAGCCGCACTACCTCGAAGCTAACGAAAGCGGTCACCTCTGAACGGAAAAGGCGTGCCAAGAAGGCTACCAAACTGCCTTCGCAATCTCCGACCTCAGAGGAAGAACCTGAAGCTGAAACAGACGAGTACCGAGAGAGTGATCAAGAAGGGAGGGGAAGAGATAGGAAGAAGAGGCGGCTGGGACGGAACTGAGTGGTTGTGTCGTCGCGTCATTGTGGTACACACTATGCTGCTGGATATTCTATTACCGTATTATGATCTGCTACTTTATAGGTGGTCACTAGACTATCGACGTGGCTTACATACTTGACCCGTGTGAATCGTTGGGCATGTGGGAAGATATCGAATCGATCGCTAGCAAACCCTTCTCATGACCAGCTCGAAGGCTGCGATGCTCACCACGCATAGGGCGCTTTTGCATCCAATTTCGTGAGCGGGTCAAGGTCTGAGCATAAAATCCCCCTCGATCGGCCCTCGCAGGGCCCAGTTGTAACCAACTGAGCGGCATACCCGAAAAGCAGCCATCTCTCGTCGACCCAAGACCCTGACCATCAGGTGAGGCAGAGAGGGACATGGCTTTGAAAGGTGTCGCGGGGATCGGGCGAGGTACTGCCTCGACATCACCTTTATCGCCCCAAGCGTCCCGTATGGGATGCTTTGTTCGTGGGACGCACCTGGCGCAGTGTGATCCGTCCTCTACACTGAAAAGTTACAGGGGAACTGGAAGGCTGCATAGGGTCACGCGCAACCTTCAGTTCCTTCCATAGTTGATAGTGGAGTTGGAGGATCATCTCGCCGCATAAAAAGGGTGGCTCCCGTCCATCGCGACAAGAACGGCCTTATCAGCCAGAGTTCGTGCCACTCTGTTTCGTGACGACGAGTGTGCACGACTCTAGGGGAACGAGAAGGCAATCGTCGTCTTTTTGATATCTCGTCCTTGAGTGCACTTTGCAGCGCACGCTCCATGGCGAGTGTGAAACTCGATTCAGACTATTCTCGGACTGGTCATGAATTTTTGGGCCTTTACCTCTCTTGTGGAGGCTTTCTGCATTTTGACCTCGAGCTCTCGACGCTTGACGGTCGTATTGTACAGGTGAGTCCGATTTTGCCGAAGTGAGGTCGCTGATGCGTTGTTCTCGTTTCAAAGGTTGCCAACAGAAGCGGATCAAAGGTTACTATACAGTTATAGTATCATTTTCCCCTGTCAAATCTACCCTTGCATCTATATGCTGTTGCATGTGTTTCGGTAGCTTTGAAAGCTGGAAAGGCCGACCCAGCACACTTGCATATATAGCCAGTGCTAGCCCGCGTAAAATGTTAACTGACCCGTGTGAATAGTTGAGCTTGTGGGAAAAATATCAAATCGATTGCTAGCAAACCCTTCTCCTCATGACCAGTTCAAAGGCTGCGATGCTCACCACGCATAGGACGCTTTTGCGTCCAATTTCGTGAGCGGGTCAAGGTCTGAGCATACAATCTCCCTCGATTGGCCCTTGCAGGGCCCAGTTGTAACTAACTGAGCGGCATACCCGAAAAGCAGCCGTCTCTCATTAACCCAAGACCCTGATTATCAGGCGAGGCAGAGAGGGACATGGCTTTGAAAGGTGTCGTGGGGACCGGGCGAGGTACTGCTTCGACATCACCTTTATCGCCCCAAGTGTCCTGTGAGGGACGCCTTGTTCGTAGGACGCAAGCTTCGCACATGGCACTTGTGTGGTCCACTTCTTCACTGAATCGGTGGCGAGGAACTCAAAGGCCGCATATACCGGTCACGCGTAGCCTTCGGTTTCTTGTACGATCTCACAGTGGAGTTGGTTGATCAGATCTCGCCATGTGAAAGGGCGACTCTCGTCCATTGCGACAAGAACGGCTTTACCAGCCAGAGTCTGTGCCACTGTTTCGTGACGACGAGTTGCACGACTCTAGGGGAACGAGAAGGCGATCGCCGTACTTTTGATATCTCGTCCTTGAGTGCACTTTGCGGCGCACGCTCCATGGCGAGTGTGAAACTCGATTCAGACTATTCTCGGACTGGTCATGAATTTTTGGGTTATTGCCTCTCTTGTGGAGGTTTTCTACGTTTTGACCTCGGGCTCTCGATGCTTGACGCTCTTATGAATGCCAGTAATCGAGAATGAAGGCCTTAGCGATGGTGTACTGTCCTTGTGCTTACCGCAGCTGCCTAGAAAGGTGCTGTTTACAGCCGCGAGTTCATTCTCTCAGTTCGATCGCCTTGAACGTATATCAGGGCCTCGAGTGAGACAGGAAGTGTGGTGTGACTGCCAAACAAAACAGGTGAGGGCGCAGTTGATTTTTACGCAAGCTAGCACTAGTATGCAAGTGTGCTGGGTTGACATTTCTAGCTTTCAAATGCTACTGGAATACATACAACAGCATGGATACAAGGGTAGATTTGACAGGAGAACATGGCAATTATAACTGTATAGTAACCTTTGATCCACTTCTGTTGGCAACCTTTGAAACGAGAACAACGCATCAGCGACCTCACTTCGGCAAAATCGGACTAGCTTGTACAAAAATGAACCACCACCTCCAACATCTAAATCGGCACCGCCGAATCATTTGAAGTGATCGCCGAAACTCACAGGAATAATCACAACTTGTCGATGTCGAAGGGAACCTTGATTTCACACTACCCATGTGGTGGAAAACAGTATGAGGAGCGACTT